>VDFB02230641.1:0-28700 GCA_007258455.2 Sequoia sempervirens | reverse complement strand
AACAGGTTAAACATGTGATGAAGACCCTATGGCGCGAATTTCAAATCAAACAGAGTTACAGAGAATGAGGAATCAAGCAGTTGCTATTTTTAGCAGGTCAGTTAGGGTTTCCCAAAATCAAGGGCAGAACCCGGCATCCAGGCAAGAACGACGTCCAGTTACGATCACCATGCTTCAGGCATTCAACACACGAAATTTGAAGGCATTCTGAGCAGTTGCTATTTTTAGCAGGTTGCTAAAAATAGCAGGTACAGGCAAATATCAGGCATCTCTGGCATAAACACATCCCGAGGTTCAGAACAGGGCAATATCAGGTCAGAAGTCAATTCAAAGCACAAAATTTGAAGAACTTTCTAAAAATAGCAAATTGGGGCAAGCATGAACGGGTCACCCTAAATTTGGCTAAGGGCATGAAACACGTCAAATTTGATAATTTTTCAAATCCGGCACCAAAACTTGCTATAAGGAGCTTGAGGGAGGTTGACAGGGATGAAAATTCACTAGGGCACAAAACTTGAAGTTTGACCCTTCAAATGCGCCCTTGAAGAGAGAGCTTGAGAGATTTTCTAAGTGTTCAAAATGAAACCTCAAGGGGTGAAATGCACCCTTAAGAGGAGGTGGTCATGAAAATTTTACTAAGTGCTTGAGATTGAAAGTCTAGACCCATAAATGCGCCTTAGTTTGGAGAGATACCTTGAAATTTGCCTAAGGCATTGAAACTGAAAACACAACCTCCTAAATGCGCCCCTCTTTGATGGGACTTCAAGATTGTCTAAGTGTCAAATTGGATGCTCCATGGGTCAAATGCGCCCTTGAGGGAGGAGTTGATGAAAATATTCTAAGTTTTGAAAACTGAGAGCTCCACCCTCCATATGCGCCTTGAAGAAGAGGAAGCACCAAAAATTTTCTAAGGCGCCCAAAGTGGAAGTAGGCATGCTAAAATGCGCCTTAGGAAGAAGGGTAATTGAAAATTCTCCAAGTATTGACAAAAATTGGAAGCCCAGCATGCCAAATGCGCCCTTGGAGGGAAAGTGGCATTGAAAATTTTTCTAAGTATACAAAACTTGATGTAGGACCCTCCAAATGCGCCCAGCTCAGGAGAGGAGATGAAAAGGCTTCTGAGTGGCAAAAGTGAAAGTATCACCCATGAAATGCGCCCTTGAATTTAAGTGTGGAGAATAAAAATGTTCTAAGTGTTGAAAAATGAAACTAAAAGGGGTCATTTGCGCCCATGGAAGAAGATGAGTCTAGAAAATATTCTAAGTATTGAAAAGTGAAAGCTTATAGGGTGAAATGCGCCTTTGAGCTTGAAGAGTTTCTAGATACTTTAAAGGCCCTCCCAAATGCGCCTTGAAGTTGGACCATCCATATGCGCCCATGTGCCAAACTGGAAGCTTGACCCCTCTAATGCGCCCCTCTTTAAAAATTTAAGAATTTTGCCTAAGTGTTTTAAGTTGGACGTTGACCCATCCATTTGCGCCCATGTCAAAACTAGAAGTATCATATGGCATATGCGCCCCTAATTGGAAGCTCATCCTCTTGTATGCGCCTAAGGAAGAAAGACGTTGGTAAAAATTCTAAAGTGTGAAAAATGAAAGTTCACACATGCATATGCGCCCAGAGTAAATTTAGAAATTACTAAGTGTCAAAGTGAATGTTGACCCTCTAATATGCGCCCAGTCCAAAATTGAATGTGGCAAGTGCAATATGCGCCCAAGGCATGGATTAAAAGTTGGATGGCTAGGATGCGCCCAAGTGACAAAACTGAAACCTCCACCATGCATTTGCGCCTGGAAGGAAAAAGATTAAAAAACTAAAGGCTCTAAGTTCCATACGCACCTCAGAGGGATGGATGACTCGAAATTCTCTTAGGTCATAAATTGGAAGCTCCACATGGTATATGCGCCTGAAAGCACACATCCACATTTGCGCCCCCACTCCAAAATTAAATGCTTCCCATCTAATTTGCGCCTAAGGCATGGATTGGAAGTTGATGATACCAAATGCGCCCAGTATGATTAGAATTTGAAATTTTTTCTAAATGGCAAAACTCAAAGCGCCAGAGGTGATTTGCGCCTATGATAAATTGAAGGGAGGCATAATGATATGCGCCTAGGCTTGATGAAGGGGTCAGAAAATGTTTGAAGGGGTCAGAAAATGTTTGAAGGTCACAAATTGAAAGTCCAATGTGCTAAATGCGCCCAGCAAGGAGATGACTTAGAAAATTTTCTAAGTGTGAAAATTTGAAGTAGAGAGGTTCAAATGCGCCCTTGAAGGATTGAAGTGCTTGAAAATTTTCAAAGTTTCACAAAATGGAAGTAGCTACCTCTAGATGCGCCCCAGATGAAAAAGGAAGCCAAAAATATTTTCTGAGTGTTTGCAAGTGGTAGGACAAAAGCTTAAATGCACCCAAGTTAGTGATGGAATTCAAATATTTTTCTAAGTGTCGGCAAAATTCCACCTCTCTATAGAAAATCACGCCTGGACTTGGAAGTATGGAAATTTCGATGAAGTTGCCAGTGATGAAGTCAGGGGACGCCGGTTGTACAGGTTGATAAAAATTTCAAGTCAGAGCAACAAAAATGTTCACAGATGTGAAGAACGAGATTTAAAATTGATGAAAATCATTTTTTTTCTAAGGTTCAAAAAAAAAAATTCAAAAATTAAATGAACCCGTTCGTTGTACACCCATGGGTCTGGCGCGTTTTGAAGAAAATTTTCTTCTGGGTATTGATGATTATCGATCAGGAATGGATTTTGAAGTCTTCTACACTTTGTCGAGGCCTTCAGGGTGAGTATTTTTGATGGGCGCCAGGTTGATGAATTTCCTAAGGGAAATTTGAAAAATTTTCTAAGGCATGAAATGAAATGTGGTGGACATAGAATTGCCTTGGCCGATGATTTTTGATCAAATTCCTGATGAAAGAATTTCTTCTCAAGCCAGAGTTGAATGAAATATCAAAGTGAAGTGCGCTAGGCAGAATGCAAGATGGGTTGGAAATTTGACTAAGGCATGAAGAATTTGAGCGCGAAGTTGGCTAATGAAGACGATGAGCTCTCGGAGATCAAAGCGTGAAAATCAGGTAAGTAAGGTGAATTTATATTATGATGTGTTCTAATACTCTTCTCCTCGCTTGTTTTGCAGGAGGAACGTCGAGGCCAGAGCACGATGTTTGGAGGTGGTGAAGCACGATGATATTACGACCTTCGGAGGAAGATAAAGTTTTGAAGGAAAGTTGCAAGAAATGGCTAAGTGTTGGAGTTTCTCCTCAAGAATCCAATGTGCACCCATGGCAAGCGGAAATGATCTAGTCCAAGACTGAGAAGTCCTTCAAATTCAAGAATGGAAGTTCGAGCAAGGGTCAAGGAGAAAATCAAGAGCGGTCGGACTCCAGATTCTACCAAATTCTATTACTCGAGGTGGCAATCTTAAAGTCTCTTTTACCCTCCTCCAAGCGATCATCAGAATTGGCCGAGTACGAAGATCAAGAACAGTGTGAACGCGTCCGTAGACGGGAATCTTCTAGAAGGGTGGTGGCCATTAATGACGCATTTATTACCCCACTCTCCTTTGTGGCGGTTTTTAGGGCAAATCATGTTTAGGGCTGAGGTGGCACGATCTGGGCCATCCAGCCGATTGTAATCTGAGCCGTCCGTTGGACTTGGCCAGCTATATAAAGGGGGAGTCCCCCTCATTTGTACCTTCAGTAGAGCTTAGCATGAGACAGTAGAATTAGAATAGAAGTTAGAATAGAGAAATAACTTAGAAGTAGATTGATAGTGTAGTTGGAGGAGAAGGAAAGTTTTCCTTTGAAAACTTTTGTAAGAAATTGTCGTGTAAAACTTTCATAATAAAAGATCTTTCATTGATGGTGAAATTCATCTTTGTTGTGGATAGCTAGCGAGGTTTCTTCATCCCTTCTACTTCAAGTAGCGTAGAGTAGTATAATTTTCATTCCATGCAAGTAGATAGTAATTGTGGAATGTGGTGTTTGATCTAAGCAACTTCGTCTATCCATACCACTAGTGTATTTGCTGATGGTGAATGCGCCTTGTGTGGTCAACTGGAATATCATGTACTTAACTTCAATCACAGTTTGAATAATGGTATGCGTCGTTGTGATGGTATCTTTATGTCAAGTGGTGGTTTGAACATCTTTTGTCATCTCCCTTGAAGATTGCACCGACTCCGTGGAGGCTGTCCGATGCGAGGCAAAGCGAAGTTTGGTTGAAGCTTGTGAAGATTGATCGCCATGTCCCACACATTAGAATAGATTTAGCCTTCTTAACCTTTACACCATTTCATTCAGTACTTTCCGGTTAGAATAGGAAACAAGAACTTCATAGACAAATCTTTCGAGCATTTGAATTCCTTTCTCCGCTGCCGAACAATTCCGTAAGTCCCCTTGAAATACCAGCAAATCACATCGAGCCAAACTGAGCCTATTCGCACTAAAAGAACCTTGGAGTTGAACGCATGAACTTTCTTTGCAATCTTAGCATGCGGAATACTTTGATCAAGAGAGAATAGGGAAGCCGTTGGCGACTTTATTCTCGCTGGTGGTCACGAAAACACATCAAGAAGTACACAGATCAGATTCAAGACCAAGTCAGTCTTGACTCATGACTTCATCGGAACAATTGACATGGATCTGCATAAGATGCTTCCAGAGGCTATCTTGGATCCGATTAAGAATACAGTTTGGAGCATGCCAGAGCCCGAGGTTCAGCCTCTCATGCCATCACCTACACCACAACAGTCTTCAGTTCCAATTCACATTGATTTGGACCTAGACTCGCCACCGCGTAGTGGTACCTCTACACATTCACAGTCATCGGAACTTCCTATGACTAGTACTGATCCGTCCAGTGAGATTAGTCGAGACTCGTCTTGGCTTTAGAATCAACTGGGTAGGAAAAGGAGGCAGTCATCTTACATTCTTGACCACTCAGATTTTGATCATGTCTACCAGGATGCGCCAAATAGAAGAATTAAGAAGCAAGTTCATGTAGAGAGAAACGCTGACAAGGAAATCATCATAGAAACCGTTGCACCTCCAGAGGGTAAGAGCTTGAACGAGATAGAAGTTGAAGACTTCGATGTGATAAAGGTCAACCTTGGTATAAGCACACGCCAAACAGAGGTTGAGTTCCTTTAGGTTGCAATAGATAGCATAAAGGATAGAATGATAAAAGACAGAGAAGACAAGGTAGGCCTCAAGGTTGAAATCCAACAGCTTTGTTAGTATATCTCTAACCTTGTGCATAGAACGGAAAGTGTCATCGCTTCACTCCCATAGATGCTAGAGCCATCAACAGATTAGAATCAACGTAATCAATTGGTCGTATATAGGGAGCGCTTGGTAGATTGGAAAGAAGAGTTCGTCACGAGAGGCCGCTCTGTACTTACAGAGTTATATCAATTGAGATACAACGCCTGTGAACTCCGTCTATGGATCCAAGATGAGGAGCGAGACTTGGCGATTGACAAACCTGGAGATGAAATCATGATCTCTCACCTGAGGATGGCATAGGACTCAGTCATTGATGAAGACAAAGAGGCTATTTTAACTTGGAGCACACAATTGATCTTCAAGGCAAAAATACATGATACACTGATTTCAAAGTTGGTTGAGAGCAGTGAACACGTGAGTAGTGCACTTAGATACATGAGAACTTTCGTATCCTGAGTTCCATGCCAATATGAACGTGAGGGTGGTGAGTACATCGAGCTTGTAGATGTTCAGTCAGAGTTGCAGACGCTCATCCATGGTATTTTTAGTGGGGATTCAGTTGGCTGTAAGTTAGATCAACTTACAAGCATGTCAACATTATTTGATGAGGCGGTTAAGAGTAGAGGAGAACTTCAGAGCCATATCATTGGCGGCGAGGAGATGCTGCGAAGACACAGTGTGCTACGACAGAGTATCAATGCTCTAGATGGTGATGCAATCAACAACCTCATGGAGGGGTTACTTGCTCGAGATCACAACCAGTAAACTCCAAATCATGGACGTCCCACCTTTTCAGGATAGACATCAAACACAATGGTTAACTCGATGCTTCTTTTCGAGTTAACTTGTTGTTCCACCTTTCATGCTATGTCTATTTTGGAATCATCAATGTACAGTTGGAGTTTTTTCTTAGATTTCATTTCAATAAGGATGTGCATGCTTGCACATATCCATTTAGATTAATCCTGTTTCGGTTAACTGATGGTAGTTTTCCAGTTAACTATATCCTTTATTTAGGGTTTAGCAATAAAATCTTGCATGCTTGCAAGACTGTAGTTGACTCATGGTGATTTTAGGGTTTCCTACACCTTTGATGTCTATAAATAAGAGCTCTTTGCTTATTTGTAATTAACTTTTGCATGAGATAGTAATATATGCTGCACCTACCTTGACTATAATATTGTTGTTCTGTATTTGTTCACAAGCTTTTACTATGATAATAAATAGCTGCGCCACCTTGCCCGAATGTTATTCTTATGGTATTTGTTCATTTTCTTTAAATATAGTGGCTAGTTTGATCGTTTATTGTATGCGTGTCTCGCCAATGCAATTTGTTGTCTTAGTTGGCTATTCTTTGTCGTGTTAATAGTTCTTCTTTCAATCTACGCCTCAGATAGGGGTTCCTCCTCCTTGGCAATTTGGAAAGAAGAATTATCGTTTTAAGTGTTGTGCCTAATAGACTTTATCTCAACCTATGCCTTAGATGGGGGTCCCTCCTCCTTGGAAATCCTGTTGTGAAGTTTATTGTAAAGACATTCCGACTCCTTTTTCCTCATGCTCTTATTTCTTGAGGAGATTGGATAGATTAAAGCATTTAGTTTAATTGTAGATAGAGATCTGCGAAACTAGAAAATCCTTAGTTGCAACGTTCGTTGTTTTTCTTAACCTTGTGCCTCTTCCAGCTGAGACAAAAAGATAGGAGTTAGATTACTTTACTTTTCATGCAAATCAACATAAAGAGGGAGCTTCCCCTCCTAATTTGAAGAGCACTCATTACGTAGTGTGCATAGCTGTCCATACCAACTCGCACTTAGGAGGTGCTAATTGTTATGCCAACATACATGTTCTTAATTCACCTCCCTTGTTTGGTGCAAGCCCCATAGGTATTGTGCACAAGCTCACACTCCTTGATTAAACCTCTGTGTAACAACTTATTTACTTGTTTGTTGAAATTTGCATCCATTTCTAGACTCATTCTGTATGGTGCTTTTTTTGGCATGTTGGGTCTTAAAATTAAATTAATATAGTGTGAGATGCTTGACACTTGCAACAATCTCTCTAACATCTCATTATTGATGATGTCTTCATACTTTTGGACCTGTGCTTCCACTTTTGGCTCTTCTAAGCCATGCCACACATTTTGTTCTTCCATGCGCTTAAGCACTATCGCATAGTCCTACTCTGCATTCATCATCTCTTCAAGAAACTCCTTGCTGGTTAGCAACATCACCTTGCTTGTGATGTCTTCTTCTTGTTGCATTGTCAACAACTCAAATTTCATACCTGTTGATGTGATTTTTGTGACTGCACCAATCAACAGAACAAAGTAATCCGAAGGCTAGTACATTCTCTCTTGATCAAAGAATTCCGTGCGCTAAGATTGCAAGAAAGATAGCACGTTCAACTCCAAGGTTCCGAAATGCTATGGAATACCCTTAGTCGGTTTGTTGTGATTTGTTGTTTACATGAGGGGACTTACACAATTGTTCAAAAGGTTTGCAGTTGACAACAGGTTAATGATTGGAAGGGAATTTTCATGCGTTGCAAATGATTTAGCAATGAGGTACGTGTTCCTATACTAACAAGAAATGTACCGAATTGAATGGCTGCAGGGATTAGAATGTTTATTTCCTAGTCTAAGTGCAAGAGGCATTGAGCTTGACTTCAGCGAATTTCAACCAAACTTTGTCTTGCCTCACGTTGGATAGCTTCAACAAGGTTGGTGCAATCTTCAAAGGAGCAACGAAAGGTGTTCAAATTATGACTCCACAATGCAAATACCATCAAGATGATGCATACTGACACGTGAATCACAATTGAAGTTAAATCTGAAAAGCATTCCAGTTGACCACGCAGGGCAAACTTACCATCAGTAAGCTTGCTAGTGGTATGGACTAAACAAAGCTCACTTAAATCAAACACAACCACCCACAACTAACTACTTGCATGGAAATGAAAATTACTCTTAAATCGTACTTGAAGTTGATGGGCGAGAAATCTCGCTAATTGCTCATAACAAAAGACAAATTGATGCAGTGCTGGCCCGGTTTGTTGCAGTTCGTTGAAGTCAAGCTCAACGCCTCTTGCACTTAGACTAGGAAATAAACTTTCGAATCCCCGCAGCCATTCAATTTAGTACATTTATTGTTAGTATAGGAACACGTACCTCATTGCTAAATCATTTGCAACACACGAAAATTCCCTTCCAATCGTTAACCTTCTGTCAACTGCAAACCTTTTGAACAATTGTGTAAGTCCCTTCATGTAAACAACAAATCACAACGAACCGATTGAGGGTATTCCATAGCATTTTTGGAACCTTGGAGTTGAATGTGCGATCTTTCTTGCAATCTTAGCGTATGGAATTCTTTGATCAAGAGAGAATGGAGTAGCCTTCAGATTACTTTGTTCTGGTGATTGGTGCGATCACAAAAATCACATCAACAATAGCATCCTCAATGATGATGAAGGTGTTCTTCTACCCATTATGAATGATACTTCTATCATACTACCATGGCCTACCCAAAAATAGATAGCACACATCCATTGGGATCACATTGCGCCATACCTCATTTGCATAACCTCCAATGTAGAATGCAATACCAGATTAATATATATTAATTTTAGCATTGTAGAATATATCTTAGTATTATGGGATTTGTTTTATATTTGTTATTATTGTTCTATCCATAGTTGGAAGACTCGCCCCAAAGAAAAACTCGCCAAGCCAAAAATTGGAGAGTTTTTTAAAACTCGCCAAAAACTCGAAAAAACTCGGAAACTTAAATTTTTTTTTTTTATTATTATTATTATTATTTTTTGGCAAAACTGAGTTTTAAACTCGCCAAAACTCGCTAAAAGAGTTTTTGAAAAACTTGCCAAAACTCGCGAGTTTTTTGGACTCGTCCTTTGAAAACTCGCTGAGTTTTGAAAACTCGCTGAGTTTTCTGCGAGTCTGCCAACTATGGTTCTATCATTATCATATTGTTGTAATTCATTTCACATAGGTTGTAGGTTGTTGAAGTATTCCCTATAGATATTTGCCCAAATTTTTCCCAAATGTTCCACATAAATTTTAACAAACAATTTGCATGCAAAATTGATTTCAATTTATCCAATAACTTGCAAACAAATTTCAATGTAAACCGTTTTAGAACAAGATCTGAAATTACATATGAATATTGCCTTTCAAATCTTCATAGAATAACAACAAAAAGAGAAGTATGAATTGGAAGCACAAAGTGAGACACCTGAGTAATATCTCCAACAGACAATGGGTTTTTGTCCACTGCCTCCAAGCTCGAGGGTTTTCGTTCTGAAACCTGTTGAGAGCCAAAGCTTCCCAAAATTCTCCAAGAGAATATAATAATCAAGGATAAATCAAGCATGCTAAAAATGAGCCCTTGTAACACTTTTATAAATTTCTCATAAGAGCTCATTCACACTTTTAGCCAATGTGCAATAAAATATAAACTTCTTTTTTGCGTTTTTGATGCCTCAAGTATTTTAATATGAGAGGCCCCTTTTACTATTCATTTTCCCACTTAACTTTAGGCTCACATAAATAAAGTTAAATAATTGGATTTAACTTTATAATTTAAACTTTAGTAATGCGGAGGCATATTATAGCAATGGAACTGAAATCAGTTGACAATAATAACCAATCTTCCATTGAAAAGGCACTGTCGCTGGAGATCACAACCCACTTGCTGAATTACTATTAATAGCATTAATGACTTACTAAGAATAGCAAGTATACCAAAACTGCTTCCAGACGCCCCAGATTGACCTGCAATGAAAATTGCCTAGTCCAAAAGTCCTCAAGATTCCTTAAAAGCCTTGGTTAGCCTATGGAACCAAGGAGAAATAGGCTAACAAAAACATCATACAGTGCGATCTAGAAAAGGGGACATTACAATCCTCCCTTCCTGAGATTGCTTTCCCTCAAGGAAACATCAACCAACCTGTTGCTCCACCTTGATAAAAAGACCATACGCCACCTATTGTGAAGCAATATCATGCACATGCAGCAATACTCCCCAGTGAACCCAGACCAAAACCTTGATGCACACAAAGGATCCTTCAACATGCTGGAGAGTGTCCAATATAAAATAGCTGGATCCCAAATCCATAAAAGAAGTCTGCTATGAAAAACACCCTTGGACTTCCACTGCTCAAATCTGACCTCCACTTCACCATGCTGCAGATAGTGAAGCAACCCAATGGGACCCATCCAATACATAGTGCCAAACCTGTCACTGCTTGGATCCCAAAAATACTGAACCTCACATCCATCTGTCATGCGGGGATAAGAACACCTGAAAGTGTTTGTAACACAATATCTTTCTACAACTCCTGCTAAACTCTTATGGATGTGACAACTACCCAAGCCATCATGCCCACTACCACTACAACCTCCTGGAAGCCCTTTCTCCCATTGAAACCGAGAAGTGACAAACTCTGTCAGATACTCACCAGCATGATGGTAGTCCATCCTCTGATCCTCCAAGTAATTCCCTGCAAGCAACTGAGTCGAATACTTGCAGCCTCTTGTCTCATATTCTGAAGATGGTAACTCTAAGCACAAAAATGATTGGCTTCCCTCGACCATGCAAAGAGAATCATCATGCGTACAAGAATTTTGCATTGAATACACATCATGTACAGGTGGATCAAAGGAAAAATTGTAAGTACTCACCGTGCACACACTATAAAACTCCCCCATGAGCCTTGTTTGGAATCCCGATGCACTGGAACGATCCCAAAGACTGCGATTATCGCTCAACCTTGAACTAGTATTAGGAGTGTGATCGACTTCCAACTCAAAGAGTAGATTATCATAGATCAATCCACCATCAAACTCAAATAATGGATTATTCACAAACTGCACAATTACTCCACGTTGATCTGAATCATCCATCTTTGAATCCCTTGAACAATAAATCGAATTGTACTCCTAAATTGGCTCAACAAATTGCCGATCATAATGAATTGCATGGGATGAGATGACTGATTTGCTTCCAGGGGAGGGAAACAAATCAATATAAGAATCAATCTGCCAACTAGATGATACTCTGCATATCTCCTGTGAAGATGGAGTAGTGTCATGAGTTGTCACACAACTCTGGTGAATTGACTACGATGTCACAAGAGCTATGGATAATTTGCCTTGCATCACCTATCATGGGACTAACCTTAGGAGAACTTGGTGCAGCATGTGGTTCCCTACAACTCTCAACCAATGCTCTCATCCCATCTGTATCAACTGCACCCGTAACTGTGATGGATGTAGCCACATCCTCAACCAGCTCACAACCAAAATCCGTGGATACATGCTCCTAACCAATTGCTGCCATGGAAAACTCAACTATATCTGAAGATGGTGAAGACTTTGCCAAACTCAACTCCACGATAAGCTCCTCTATCCGTGATTATGACTCCTGAAGGGCCAATTAGGTGCCCTTCAATGAGTCCATGGTCACCTCAAGCTCATGCGTGAGCTCATCAACCTCCTCTTCCTTTCCCTTCAATGCCATATGACAAATGCAATCCCACTCGAGAAGATAATCTCTGTCTGCAAGTAGCTGTAGGTAAGTTTGCTTCATAATTCCAATTGCTTGTCGAAGTGCATGAGACTCTGCAAGAGAAAGACCACTCTCTTTGTGCTCATCTGTCACGGGAGTACTCCAACCATGAATGGCCAACATTTGACGAGCAACATCAAAATGCTCTATGGCTGTGGCATTCGCAATCATACTGTCGTTCACCTTTAGTTGGCCTACCAAATGATGAGGACCTTGGAACTTATCACCCCCATACAAGTTTTCTGATTGAGTCTGCACTATAATATGAGATTGAATCATCATTTCTCAATAGCCAACAAGCAACATAATGAGTGCTATTAGCTTCATTCACAATATCATCAATGGTACTGCTGCTATGTACCTCAAAGGATGACTCAACTGGTAGGGTAGAAGTTGCTGTTTTGACCATATCTTCACACACTTCCGCTACGAAAGCAACTGCATGTCCATCCAAATCACGATCCTGTGATTTATTGCCATTAAATAAATTTTCTGATTGGTTTCTATAGTCTGATTTGAAAAATCAGACGCGTGGTGGCATAAATCCTTCTCACACAATGCATCATTAATACTCAAACCTTTAGTATTTACTATTTACCTTATGATCACCCAAAGAATCCACACCATTGCTATCCAAATCACTAATATGATCCATGCTAGCCTCTAAAGTAGAAGCCTCTTGAGAAACCTCTTGCAAGGATAATTTAGGCAAATCATTTCCCAAGGCTGTCCTAATGTCTCATTGAGTCAAATCAGCATGTCTATCAAATTCATCATATAAATTTTTGCATACCTCATCTGAACTTGAAGACAGCAAATCATTCTCATAAAGAGTTGTATTAACCATATGTGAAGATACTCTATCCCTTCTGTTAGTGTTTTATGATCAGATTAGAGCACAGAAAATTAATTCAAAATTCAACACAATGACACAGCAGATACCCTGGGAAAACCCTCCTCTTGAGGGAGAAAAACCCAGCCTCAAATATATCTTTTATATATTGAAATATCAACTCGAATGTCTCCTTTACAAAGGCCAATATGAAGGCCAATAAGAGGCACCACAAACTGATGCAAGCACAGTAATACAATGATGTAATTTGTTGATGATAAGACTCAGCCTTCTACAGAATCTCAAACTGCTCTTCTACAGAATTCACATCAAGAATATTGAGCTATCTTGAACAATGAATGACAACACCTCTCTTAGATGCAAAATACAGAATAATATATTTTCCCTTGAAGTTGATCTGCTGCTACAGAATTATATTCTGCTGTAAGTGTCTGCTATTGTATAACTAGTATATACAAACTCCTCTTATAGGACAACCTCACACAGAATAATACAAAATCTGTCTCCAGCTATATATAAACAAGGACTCATTACATGCATAAGAAGACGCACTAGGAGGGGCGTTACATTTGCTTAAATTAGAGATTCTCATGCATGTCAGTACGAAGATTCCTTTTCATGTTAAATAAATGCATGTCAGTTACCTCTGCATGTCAGACTGCTGTAAATAAATGCATGTCAGCTACCTCTGCATTTCAGACTGCTGTAAATAAGACATTTTGTATAGGTCAGCCCAGCCTGTCATAGCAATTTTTGATTTTACCAAATAAAGTAAAGGAGACAGCTGGAAGAATACGACTGACGCTGCCTTAAACATCAACACCTTCCATGTACGAACAATTCATGAGCTATAGTGTGATATTCCTTCCTTGCATGCTCAGTCTTGTGGCAAAGTTTTGGGTGTATGTCCATGTAGTCCTTGAAAGGAAAATTCTTCTTAATATATTGAGGAAGAATGCTATACTCCTCAAACATACTAATCACCACCACTTTTTTGTCTTGTGGTGTTGAACCTTCGCTAGAAGAACGTGAAGATGATCCTTTGGAAGGTCCAAACTTTGAAAGTGAATCATCTAAACGTTGCAAGCTACGTATGACCTTGTATTGTGTTCAATTTTTTTCCAGGCTTGTTTATTACTAAAGAATTTTGCCATGATGACCAATTTTTTTTGTATATATTTTGGCCTGTAGTATCCCCTGATAAATCTGACCCTGTTTTGCTGATTTAAACTTCAGGGAATATCGTCAAACTCTTGAACTGCAACTATGTATTTGCTGGTATCTGATTTTTTGATCGTGTTTTCCTTGTATGATGCATTAACTAACTTGCCAACTAAAAGATATGCGCCAATGCAATGTTTTCATGATTTCTTAAGATCATATGATGTATGTAATGAAGTGCAACTAATCAAATGCTTAGCTGCAGTAAGTTGGCATTTTAGCAAACACTTGTTATACAACTTCCAACTGCACTGATATTGATTGAAATAACTGAAAATGTGCATCTACAACATTATGGCATTCTGTCAAACAGTTTCCTTGTGAATTTCTATCAGCTGGTAAATGAGTTTCCTGTTTTGCTTATCTGTTCTGATTGATGAAATGATGCATAAAATGATTTCTATAAACTCATCTAACTATGCAAGTCTGACTGTAATGGCAATAAATATGTTGATGCAATCTTTCAGTATTCTAAGATGACTGGAAATGTAAGAGATAATCATCAACAACAAAGAGCATTTTATCAAACAGTTTGCAATCAAACTCCTAGACTCCTCTATATTGATATTGCTAACATGAAACCATTTACAGAGCTGTTGTATTAAGGGAGACCACTAAAATATAAACTCAGACTTGTTGATGTGATTTTTGTAACTGCACCAATCAGCAGAATAAAGTATCCAACGGCTTCTCCATTCTCTCTTGATCAACGTATTCCATATGCTAAGATTGCGAGAGAGATCGTACGTTCCACTCCAAGGTTCGTTCAATGCAATGGAATACACTCAGTTGGTTCATTGTGATATGCTCTTTTCACGAGGGGACTTACACAATTGTTCAGAAGTTAGCAACTGACAACAGATTAATGATGAAAGGGGTTTGCGTGCGTTGCAGATGATTTAGCAATAAGGTACGAGCTTCCTAATACTAACCAAAAATATACTAAATTGAATGGCTGTAGGGATTATAACATTTAAGTCCTATCTAAGAGTGGGACGTGGGATCAACTTCAATAGGCTTCAACCAAACTTTGCTTTGCCTTGCGTTGGACAACTTCTACAAAGTCGGTGCAATCTTCAAGGGGGTAGCAAGGAGTGTTCAAGTCACAATTTAGCATAAAGACACCATCACGACGACGCATGACAAGACCTGAATCATAACCAAAGTTAAGCTTATAAAGTATTCCAGTCGACTACACAAGGCAAACTTACCGTTAGCAAACTGCTAGTGGTATGGATTAAACGAAGCTACTTTGATCAAACACAACAATCCACAATTAACTACTTGCATGAAAATGAAAATTGTTCTACTTTAAGACCTACTTGAAGGAGACGGACGAAGAAACCTTGCTAGCTACTCACAACAAAAGACGAGATCATCATCAATGAAAACTCTTTTTCTTGAGAGCGTGTTCACAACAATTTCTTACAAAGTTTTCAAAAGAAAAACTTTCCTCCTTCTTCAACTATGCTAACAAACTAATGCTAACTCCAAACTGTCTCTCTATGCTTTATCAGAATGTCTACTCTCTAGTCTAATCGAATCTCTAACAAAGTACAAATGAGGGGGGATGCCCCTTTTATAACTGGCCATGTCCAATGGACAGTTTAGATTACAAACAGATGGAGGGCTCAGATCAAGCCACATAAACCCTAACCCGAAAAGTAGCTAGAATGAGGAGTGGTACAATAAATGAGTTAGAAGATTGCCACTCACTCCCAAAATAGCAAGGGCAATCAATGCCCACTATCAATCATTTATAAGGTCATCATCCATAAAGGTGTTTCTGTTCCCCTTCTCCTTAGTTGCAAAATCAATGAACCTGGTTAACACAGTTTCAACCTCCTGAACTGAGATAGGAATATGATCAAGTTGAAACTCCAACACTGTAACTGCCTGCCCATGTCGAGTGCAAGACTTTCACCAAGCAACTAAAGCATCTTGAGTGTTCTGAATAATGTTGCAGAAAGTTGAGGTGTTCTCAAAGTCATCTTGAACAAAAGCCTTCACCTCTGAAAAGAAAGGTGGCAGTCTACTCCTCAAACCATCAACAGTCACCTCCTCAGAAGTCAGCCTCCTAACAAAGATAGCGTCCAATGTGTTCAGGACTCCATCAAGAATGTTCGCTATGGCCTTTCTGACCCTGGCCAAATTTGCCTGTGCTGCATCAAAGAATCCTTAGCCTGTGACAACTAAAGAGTTCTAGCCGGTGAAATCATATCTATCACCCTCCTGTATCATGCTTCCCTCAACCAAAGTCTTTAAGGGAGTATGCATCAAAGCTTCCAAACGAAGGACAACCTTGGTTTGATAGATTTGAGCATCGTCCCAAGCCTGATCAACTGCATCTATCCGCGCCACAATGTTGGAAGCCTGTTGATAAGCATGAGCAAGATCCTCCATAAACTTTTCCGTCTCAGCACGAACACTAGCAACCCACTTATTTGCCTCCTGTGCCATCTTCCTCAAATATTCCAAGCCACTAACAGACTCTCTAGGAAACTCGTCTGGAAGCTCAATCATCGGATTCTCTTGTCCACAAGGATGAGACAAATGCTATATGTAACTTATCAATGTCTTGTGCTCCTTCGTCAGTTTCTTATATTTGCCTTCAGTCCAGAACAATCTGTCCTTGAGTGCCTAGTAGGAGTTATCACACTCGTCAATTATTTGTGCTCCTGTGGGGCGACCTAACTCCATGGTGGTGATCACATAATTTTCTGGAACACCCTCATCTCGATTACACTCAACTCTTGGCACAACCACTTGAAGGGTGCGAGAACCATCTTCATTTGTTGAAATATTTGAAAACTTCTTAGCTCTCTTCTTTGTTGGAGGCGCACTGATCCTACTTCGGAATTCCTCCATCTTAACTGTTGGATTAGTCTTTTCAACGGGGCTCCTCCTTATCCTGTCTCTAAGCCAATCCGGTACTACTTGCTTTAGGTCGGAAATATGTTGATGTGTTTTTGATCGCAAGCGAGAATAAAGTTGCCAAAGGCTTCCTATTCTCTCTTGATCAAAGTATTATGCTAAGATTGCAAAGAAAGTTCATGCGTTCAACTCAAGGTTCTTTTCGGTGCGAATAGGCTCGGTTTTTTCGATGTGATTTCTTTGGTATTTCAAGGGGACTTACGGAATTGTTCCAGCGGAGAAAGGAATTCAAGCGCTCGAAAGATCTATCTATGAAGTCGCGGGTTTCCTATTCTAATCGAGAAAGTCTGAATTGAAATGGGGTAAGGTTAGGAAGATTCTAATCTACTCTAAGGTGTGGGACATGGCGATCAACTTCAGCAAACTTCAACCGAACTTCGCTTTGCCTCGCATCGGATAGCTTCCACGGAGTCGGTGCAATCTTCAAGGGAGATGACTAAAGATGTTCAAACCACCACTTGACATGAAGATACCATCACAATGACGCATACCATCATTCAAACTGTGATTGAAGTTAGGCCCAAATGTTTCCAGTTGACCACACAAGGCGCATTCACCATCAGCAAATACACTAGTGGTATGGATAGACGAAGTTGCTTAGATCAAACACCACATTTCACAGCTAACATCTACTTGCATGGAATAAAAATTATACTACTCTACGCTACTTGAAGTAGAAGGGATGAAGAAACCTCGCTAGCTATCCATAACAAAGATGAATTTCACCATCAATGAAAGATCTTTTATTATGAAAGTTTTACACGACAATCTCTTACAAAAGTTTTCAAGGAAAACTTTCCTTCTCCTCCAACTACACTATCAATCTACTTCTAAGTTGTCCCTCTATTCTATGTCTACTGTCTAACTCTAAGCTAATGAGGTACAAATGAGGGGGACTCCCCCTTTATATAGCTAGCCAAGTCCCAAAAGATGGCTAGGGTTACAATCAATAGAGTGGCCAAAATCGTGCCACCTCAGCCCTAAACAAGATTTGCCCTAAAAACCGCCACCAAGAGGAGTGGGGTAATAAATGAGCCATTAATGGCCACCACCCTTCTAGAAGATTCCCGTCTACAGACGCGTTCACACTGTTCTTGATCTTCACGTTTAGCCAATTTCGTTGATCGCTTGGAGGAGGGCAAAAGAGTTTATAAGATTGACTCCTCAAATAAAATTTGATAGAATCTGGAGTTCAACTGCTCTTGATTTTCTTCTTGACTTTGTTCTTCAACCTTGCTCGAACTTCCGCTCCTTTCTCCATCTTGAATCTTGAAAATGTTTCTTCAACACTTAGCCATTTTCTTGCAACTTTCTCTTCCTTCATGTGAAACTTATAACTTTATCTTCCTCTGAAGGTTGTAGTATCATCGTGCTTCATCACTTCAAGTCATCGGGCTCTGGCTTCAACATTTCTCCTGCAAAACAAGCAAGGAGAAGAGAATTAGAACATTTCATAATGTAAACTTAACTTACTTACCTGATTTTCACGCTCATCGCCCCCACTAGCAAACTTTTTGCCATCTTCATAATTCCTCATGCCTTAGCCAAATTTCATCATCCTTTGGACAATATCAACTTCAACTGCCTCCTGAAGAAATTCATTTCACCCGCTGGAGCTTCGACAACTTTGATTTTACTCATCTCTGGCTCAAGAAAACTATCTTCATGAAGGATTTAAGCAAATTCACCTAGGCAGCTTCTTTCAAATTCATCATCTGGGGAATTTCACCTTGAAAACCCATTTTCTTCACATTTGCCTTAGAAAATTTTCAAGTTTCCCTTAGGAAATTCATCAACCTGGTGCCTATCAAAGTATTCACCCTGAAGGCCTCGACAAAGTGTAGAAGATTTTAAAATCCCCTCCTCATCAACAATCTTTAATACCCAGAAGAAAATTTCTCTCAGAACGCCTCAAATTCATGGGTATGCAACAAACGGGTTCATTTAATTTTTTAATTTTGAACCTTAGAAAAATAAATTTCTCATTAAATTTATTTCATTTCATCATCTGTGAACATTTCTTTTCGCTCTGACTTGAAAATATTTTCATCGATCTCATGAAGATGGAGTACTCTGACTCATCCCTGCCAATTTCATCCATGCCTCAGTGAATTATATTATCACCTCAAACCTAGGCGCATTTGATAGGAGGTATTTTAAATTTCAAAATTTTCCAGCACCTTGAAACATTCCACATACAATTTCTAGGCGCCCACAAAGGAGTCTATTTCAAATTTCCCATACTTAGAAATATTTCCAAGGTCAAAATGTTCAAGGCATTCAACTTCAAACTCCTACGCCTAGATTCCCTACTCACCTTGGGCGCCAACAAGGGGTCAAGCTTCAAGTGTTAACACTTAAAATATTCTCAAAGGGACCCACTTTATGCTTTGGACGCCTTGTATTTAGCACGTATTCTTGTCTTTAATTGGGCGTATTTTGTCCTTTTCCTCCTTTGCATGCAATTGCTTTGACTTTGTCTCCATGCATCTTAGGCGCATCTTGAAGGGTGAGCATCCAAGCGCATATGATGGGGGCGGCTCTTAATTTTGTCACTTGGGCGCAATTTGAAATTCCTCAAAAGGGGCGCATTTAACCCATGCTGCGTCCAGTTTATGCTTAGGCGCATATCATAGGGTGTGCTTTAAGTTTTGTCACTTGGGCGCATATCACACTACCTCCTTCCAATTTCGTGCCTTAGACATTTTACATCATCCATCTTCACATTGCCAGGCGCATGTGTTGAGTTTCAGATTTTAAATGCTTTATAGAATTCTCCTTCTTAAGGCGCAAACAACTCATAGAGCCTCCAGTTTTATTCCAACGCATGTCTTTTTTAGTCATTGAGCCTTTAGTTATACCATAGGCGCATTTGAGTAGGTGAACTTTTACTTTCCACGCCCTAGCCAATTTCAAGCCACCCTCAGGCGCACATGACATATTGAACTTTCAGTTTGACTTGGGCGCATTTGGAGGTTTAACTTTCAATTTTCAAGCTTTCAGCCACCCTTTCTAAGCCAGGCGCAATTGACACCCTGAGCTTTTAATTTAACACATTTTATGCTTGCATGCGCGTATTTGTAAGGGTAGGCCTCCATTTTATTTTATTTTTATATGCCTTAGTGAAAAAATTTTTTAAGTCTCTAAACTCAGGGGCGCATATGCAAGAGGAAGCCTTCAATTTTAAGGCGCATTCTACCACTTCTTCTTCCAGCTGGTGACACTTAGAAAAAAAAATTCACTCACTTAGGCGCATTTCACCCATCCTCCTTCAAGGCGCATTTAGCACATGGGACTTTCATTTTCACTTTGGCGCATATGAGAGGGTCAACATTCACCTTTTGCCATGGGCGCATTTTGACTAGGCAGCTTCTAATTTAAATGTCTTTGAAGAACTTTTAACCTTCTAGGCGTATTTAGCTGGCATAGCTTTTAATTTCATCACTTTAAGCCCAAAGGCGCATTTCACAGGAGGAGCTTTTAGTTTTGACATTTAGAAAATTTTCTGAAGCTCTCTCTCTTCAAGGGCGCATTTGGGGGTCCTTACTTCCATTTTACTTGCCTTAGTCAACATTCCTGCCTTTTCAACTCCTCCTTCATGACCTTGGAGCATATCACCCCACCAACGTCCGGTTTCAACACTTAAAAGCTCAAGGGCGCAAATGGCTAGTGGTGTTTTCAATTTGACCATGGGCGCATTTAGCAAGTATAACTTTCATTTTAAGTGACCTTTTCCATGCTTGTTCTTGGGCGCATTTAAACCCCTGGACTTTCATTTCCCATACTTAGAATATTTTTAAGATTCTCCACAGGCTCAGGCGCATTCAGGTGGTTAAGCATCTAATTTTAATGCCTTAGGAAATTTTCTCAAGTCCTTCCACAAGTCAAGGCGCAGATCACCCTTGGTGTTTTCAATCTGCAACTGACATGTTGTGCTTTTAACCTCAAGCTCAAAGGCGCGTTTGGATGGTCCAACTTTCAGCAACATGAATAAATAAAAAAATTGATGCCTCATCTTAGGCGCATTTGGGCTTCATGCTTTCAATTCGAATTTTAATCAATACTTCTCCCTTCAGCTGAGACGTCTTTATCCTCTTAAGGCTGGGCGCATATGATACATAGAGGAGGATAAGCATCTTTCAACGCCTTAACTCTGTGCTTTGAATTTTCTTCTTTGCTAACATCTACGCCCTTCCTTTTGACCCCCTTTGACTTTCCTGAGAGGTGGGCGCATCTGGAGGCATGGGCTTTCAATTTTCAAACTTAGAAAATTTCAAATGTCCTTCTCCTTCTTAAGGCGTATTTAGGGGGGCCCACTTCCAGTTTGAAAACTTAGAATTTTTTAGTTGATATTTCCATGAGGGGCGCATCTAGGGGGTGGGGTCCTCAAATTTAGAATATTTAAAACTTTGCAAAGCAAGGCGCATTTTACCCCATAAGCTTTCACTTTAAGCACTTAGAATATTCTACCTCCTCCATTCTAGCTTGAGGCGCATTTTACAAGGTGATCTTCTAATTTTCATGACTTAGAGTTTTTATCCACTCCTCCCCCAAGGGCGCATTTTGACATGCCTACTTCAAACTTAAAATATCTTCAATTTTCTAACCTCTCTTCAGGCAAAGGCGCATTTAGGGGTCCTTACATCCACTTTGCTGGACTTAGTCAATTTTCAAGCTCCGTCATGCTGCTGGGCGCATATGAGAGGTCAATCTTTCATTTTGCAACACTTAGAGAAACCTTCAGATCCAACACCAAGGGCGCATTTCACCTTACCTACTTCAAATTTCCCAGACTTAGAAGAATTTCAAGCCACTCTTCTCAACTTTAGCTTCAAGGGCGCATACGGAGGCATGAGCTTTCATTTTTTTTACACTTAGTAAAATTTTCTATCCACCTCCCAAGCTAGGGCGCATTTAGGCCCCTCTACTTCCAATTTAGCAGACTTTGGGAAATTTTCAACCTCCTTCAGGCTTCTTATAGCAAGTTTTGGTGCTGGATTTGAAAAATTATCAAACTTGATGTATTTCGTGCCCTTTGCCAAATTTAGGGTGACTTGATCATGCTAACCCTAATTTGCTATTTTTAGAAAGTTTGTCAATTTTGCACTTCAAGCTAATTTCAAAAAGGCTGGATTTTGCTTTGTTCGGATCTCGAGATGTGGTTGTTTGTCGGGCTGATATTTGCACTGCTATTTTAGCAACACTAAAAATAGCAATTGCTCAGAATATCTTCAAATTTTACATCTTTGATTACCTAAGGGTATTGATTGTGGTAGATCTTTGCTTCACTTTTACGAAATTTTGTCGTGTTTTAAAGCCCGCTTGATTTTTAGGAAACCCTAATTTCTCACGCTCGTATGCGCTAAAAATAGCAATTGTCGATTTCCATCTTAAACTCAGGTTCACCTTGAAATTAGCGCCATGGGATCTTTATCAATTTGTTTGACACATTTTACCTTGAGACTCCACGCCGACATGCCATTTATAGCTGCTCTGAAGTGGCTTACTATTTATAGTAAGTGCTTGTTTCTGAGACGCTGCTCGTTTGCTTTGAAATTTGGACGGTGTACGATGGATTTAATTGAACTTGCCTTTTGGTACCGACACGAGGATCCAGCACCTATTGTTATAGCAGTGCGACACCTTACTAAAATATGGGAGTTCTCCAATTGCCTTCAAATTTTGCCGGCGAGGCTTCACGAAGATCTTGATCATGATGGATACCTGGTTTGAATATTTTGTCTGATTCCTTATTTTTAGCGCTGAAGCTCGAAACCCTAATTTTGTGCATGTTGCTCAGATGAGCTCCGTTCGACCTCGTTTCGGTTGCATGATGATCAGCTTGCATTTTTGAGGTGTTGAGTAGCTGCCCAAGTGATACCTGCTAAAAATAGAAAGCGGCCGGAAAAGTGACCGACCGGCTGCCGGATGATCTTGCATGTCATACTGCCTGAAAACTCTTGAAAAACCCAGAAAAACCCAGAAAAATCTCCAACATACAAGCACTGGCTAAAATGAAGTAAGTGTCCAGAAAAATTAGTCGACTCCATTTGCATGTTGCTTGTCATGACTCTTGGAAAACCAGGAAAAGAAATCTGGAGCATGCCTTAGAGCGTCTGCATACAAACCCTAATATCGGCCTCGAGGCAGATGTTGAAAGAATCATCATCGGCTTTGCATGTCATGCTCGCTCTGAGAAAGGTCGAAAACCCAGAGATCTCTAGACATGCGTTTGAAAAACTCAGCCTCATGAAGTACCTCAAAACGAGGAAGCGCTAAAAATAGCAAGTTGTGTCGTTTAGTTCAATTTATTTTGTGAATAGCGTGCAGATAGCGGGTGTGATTGTCGAATCTCAAAAAATCTTTGAAGGATGCGCTGTAATTGCACACTTACTAAAAATAGTAAGTTTATAGAATTCGATGGGGAAATTTACGTGGAGACCTGAAGCGGACCCAACAACGGTGTTAAGCTCCAATTTGCAATTTATTTCACTTTGTTAAACCTCAAATTGGTACAGGAAGGTGGAAACCTAATTCTCGAGACTTGGCAAAAGTTCCGCGTTAAGGTTCAGCAGTGAGAGCCACCACAGAAAAAAGGCTTGACGATTAGAAAAAGAGACAACAACAAAAAGCGGTAGAAAAGCAAAGCCAAAGATTAGATTCCCCATTTGCAATGGGGAAGTGATGTGTGGCGTCACAACAAAATAATAAATGGCTGCTCATTCTTTGCTTCTTCTTCACGAACCTCTTCTCTAACTTCACCCTGATGAGGCTCACCAACTTTTACAGGCTGAGTATTTCCTGAACCTTGGGCTTCTTGTCCTGTAACAATATCATCCTCTAATGCCGTCTGAATCTCATGTTGGAAGCATGTATCTGTAGCCATTTCTTCATCTTCTTCCTGTTGGTTATCTCTAGTAGGTGCGTTGACACTCTAGCCAATAGACTCCCTTCGTGGTGGCTAATTTGCCTCTTGTAATTCTTGTTCCTTATTCAACATATTCCTTTGATCAGCGAATAATGAAACCTCTTGTATACTTGGAGAACGTGTCTCCAATGGTGTAGGTGATGCCACCTTAATTCTCGGAGGCTCTGGCTGGACTAGTTCTTTCCTTCATGACTCTGGAGCTCGAGCAAACTGTTTCTTCTTTGTAGCAGTTGGCGTCCTACGATCTCCCGTCAAGTTATAAGTAAGAGGAATTGACTTGCTCTTAAGCCTGTTCATGTGTCTCTCAACCCATCCTCTGGTGAAGGGCAGGACTGGTATGCAAAGTGTATCCAAATCCGCAATCTCCGACTCTGACCAATCTGGAAGTGGGAGTGGTGTATCCCTCACTGTCTCATAATCTGGATGAAGAACGTTCATATCCTTGTCTACCTAGTCTGGCACTGGAACAATCTCGCACTTCCTAATCATGCTGAAAGGTAATCTTGAAAACATCCTTCTTCTTACCTCAGCCTCATTCAATGCACTAGCCCATAAATCTTCAATATTTGTCTTATGTCTGAACTCCTCTGACAGTATCCATCTAATATTCCTGTGAGGATCATAATACTGTCTGCTAGTGTGGTAAGAAAGGTGGAAAAATTGAAGCTCATTTTCAGCTTCTTTGGTTTCCTGCAGTGAAGGACACACTTCATCTGAATTTCCCATGATGATCGGGAAGTCAAGTCTACCCTTCTTCTTTTTCTTTTGAATCTTATCATAGGCGATGAGTTGCCTAGATATTTCTAACATCAAGATCCTGTTCGTAGGGTATTTGGGCAACCTATATGGATATGAAGAGAACCCTTGTAGTCTAATGTAAGTGAATTTCAGAAATTGGATAAACCAACATTTGTACCTTTCTATCAACTTTTGAGCCTCCTTTGATATCCTGTGATGAGTTCTTTGCTGAAGTGATCTTGTTATGTGCATGGTGAAGATGTCATTGACTCTCATAGTGAGATGTGCTCGTCAAGTGCAGCTACAAACAAGCCTCATGAATCTTGAAGTGCCGAGAGCCACACCCAATTGGCTCCTTGTATAATATTCCTCTGTACTTTGTCATACGAGCCAACATGTAGATAATGTATGAGCCCATGTAAAATGTCCTCGTCCTCCTCAAACTCTGGAGTTGTTCATGCAAATTAGCACTGATCATTACTGCGCAGTCAATAAACTCCTTGCCTTCCAACACAAGGTTGATGTAGTAAAACATCCAAGGTTCAAAAATGAACACCTGGGGACATCCTCCAACCCTGCTGAACATCATAATCAAATCACAATATTCCTGCTTCAAATCATTTGAGATTATCTGCTTCAGAAACTTCGTGCAAGTGGGCTTAGGCTTGTTCATCCAAAGGGAGTTTATCATATCAGCACTTCTGTCAAATGTAGAAGCATACATATGCTCAACACATTCTCTTGTTTTGTAAATCATCTTCTTGTAAGAAGGAATTCCAAATGCTTCACCAATGGCTGCTGGTGTGAGGTTGGCAAACAACTTGCCATCAGGTGCAATAATACTCCTCTGTTCTGGGTTGTATCGGTTAGCACATTCCATGATTAACTCCGGGCGCTGAATTGCTGGTGGAAAACCAACTATTGCATAAAGTCCACTTCTGCCAATATTATGTGAAGTGATTGATAGACGATGGCCTCCAATTCCCATCATTCGGTTTTTGAAAGCTTCCATATGGAAAGAGCCTAAATTTTTGTCACTCAACTTGCCCAACTTCGAAGAGAATTTTGAGTCCAATAGGAATGACTTGCTCAGCTTCTTTATCATAGCCTATCTGGACACATTTGCCTTGTGGGATTCAACATTATTCTCCTTGCCAATCGCTCTTACTTTAGCCATTCTGCAAAAACAAAAGATAGTCATTAGAAATCTAACTTAGAAAAATAAAATCACATCGGGGCTGCCAACAGATTTTCAAAAATGAGAAGCTTCAACACTAAATTTCAACTTCAAACCTCAACACCTCCTATAACAACTTTGAATTCTTCAACACTTAGAGAATTTACTTGCAGCAATACACTCTCAACACTTAGAAGAAATTCGACCCAAGCTTCCTTCAACAACTTCTCAACTTCAAATTTATCCCTCCTCAAAGCTCAACTTCAAATTTCTTTACCCTCAATTTTCCTCACACTGCAATCTTCTTCACCTCAAAGCATCAAAGTCAACCTTGCTAGTTGATGGAGAAAATAACAAAACTTCACAGCTCATATAGCCAAGTCGAATTCTAGAAGAAGCTAATTTTAGTTGAGTTATTAAATTTCCACTACTCCACTGCAAGAATTCGAATTTCCCTCCTCAGGCAATTGTAACACTTGGCATGTGGCGTTTGGAATATTTGACCTTCTAGATTTTCAAAAAGATTTATCTCCACTGGTCTAGGCGTATCTCATTTTAGCATTTCAAAATCACCTTCTGAAAATATTAAATTCAATGGCACCCTTAAGAAATTTGTTTCATCGGCTGAGGCATTTGCTTCTTTTCTATTCAATCCAACTCTGGCTCAGGGAATTCTTGATGTGATTTTTCTGACCGCACCAATCAATAGAACAAAGTAATCCAAAGACTACTCCATTCTCTCTTGATCAAAGTATTTTGTGCGTTAAGATTGCAAGAAAGATCGCACGTTCAACTCCAAGGTTCCGAAATGCTTTGGAATACCCTCAGTAGGTTTGTTGTGATTTGCTGTTTTTCACAAGGGGACTCACACAATTGTTCAAAAGGTTTGCAGTTAACAACAAATGGATGATTGGAAGGGAATTTTGTGCAAATGATTTGGCGTTGAAGTGTGAATTTTCCTAAAACTAACCAGGAATGTGCAGAATGTAAATAAGTATAGGGATAAGAGAATCTAAATTCTATCTAAGGACGGGACGTGGAATCAATTTCGGCAAACTTCAACCAAACTCTGCTCTACCTCACGTCGGACAACTTGCACAAAGTTGGTGCAATCTTCAAGGGGATGGCAAAAAAATGTTCAAGTTACAATCCGACATCAAGATACCGTTAAGATGACGCATACCAAGATATGAATTGCAACTGAAGTTAGGCTTATAGAATTCTCTAGTGGACCACACAAGGCAAACTTGCCGTCAACAAGCCGCTAGTGGTATGGACTAAAATGAAGTTTCCTTGATCAACACCACAAATCCACAACTAAAATCTACTTGCATTAAATGAAAATTACACTACTTTAAGATACTTTATGCTACTTGGAGTGGAAGGGGTGAAGAAACCTTGCTAGCTATCCATAACAAAGACAAATTTCACCATCAATGAAAAGATCTTCTATTATGAAAGTTTTACACAACAATCTCTTGCAAAAGTTTTCAGAGGAAAACTTTCCTTCTTCTCCAAACTATGCTAAGCTATCAAACTATCTCTCTGTTCTAACAAAATGTCTACTCTCCGATATCTAGTGCCTAGCTAATTCTAATGAGTACAAATGAGGGGGACTCCCCCTTTTATAGATGGCCCAGTCCAACGAACGGCTCAGATTACAATCAAATGAATGGCTAAGATTAAGCCACCTCAACCCTAACCCTAAAAATTGCCAGAATGGGGAGTGGTATAATAAGTGAATCAAAGATTCCCACTCACTCCAAAAATAGTAAAGGCAATTAATGCCCAGAATCAGTCTTCTAGAAGGTCATCATACAAAAGTGCGTTTCCATTCTCCTTCTCCTTGGTTGCTAATTCGATGAACCTGGCAAGCACAAACTAAACCTCCTGGGCTGAAATCGGTGGAATACAATCAAATTGAAACTCTAGAATCGTGATTGACTGTCAGTGTCTTGTGCAAGATTTTCTCCAAGCAACTAAGGCATCCTGCGTACTCTAAATCAAGCTGGAGAAAGTAGAAATGTTTTCAAAGTCATCTTGCACAAAGGTCTTCACCTTTGAAAAGAAAGCTGCCAGCCTACCCCTCAAATTATCAGTAGTCACCTCATCGGAATTCAGCCGTCTAGCAAAGATTGCCTCCAAAGTATTCTGGACTCCATCAATGATGTTTGTCATAGCCTTCTTGACTCTAGCTGAGTCCACCCGAGCCGCATCAAAGAATCCATGCCCCGTGACTGCTGAAGAGTACCATCCAGCAAAATTGTACCGATCACCTTCCTGAATAACTCCTCCATCAATCAACATCTGCAAAGGAGTATGCATCAATGCCTCCAAACGCTGAATAACTTTGCTTTGATAAACAGAAGCATCACCTCAAGCCTGATCAACTGCTTCCATACGTGCCATAATGCTGGAAGCTTGTTGGTAAGCATGAGCAAGGTCTTCCATGAACTTCTCTGCCTTGGCACGAACTCCTGTAACCCATTTATCTGCTTCCTGTGCCATCCTCCTCAAATCCTTCAAGCCACTAATTGATTCTCTGGATAACTCGACTGGAAGCTCAAGTGCTGGATTCTCTTGCCCACAAGGACGAGATAAATGCTACATGTATCCTATCAACGTCTTATGCTCTTTTTTCAATTTCTTATATTTTCCTTCAGTCCTGAACAATCTATCCTTAAGCGCCTAATAGGAGTTATCACATTCCTCAACAATCTGTGCACCTGTGGGGCGTCCTAACTCCACAGTTGTGATCATGTAATTCTTGGGCATTGCTTCATTTTGATCACAATCAACTTGTGGCACTGCTACATGAAGGGTGTGAGAGCCATCCTCATCAGTTGAAATCTTTGAAAATTTTGATGCTCTCATCTTTGGTGGAGGCGCGTTGATCCTATTCAAAAATTCTTCCGTCTCTACTGCCGGATCGACTTCTTCACTGGGGCTCTTTCTCATTCTATCTTTGAGCCAATCCAGTACAACCTGGTGAATAACAAACGACTGCTCCTCTCTAGCTTCTACTTCACGG
>VDFB02230640.1:0-10067 GCA_007258455.2 Sequoia sempervirens | reverse complement strand
TTATTAATTATCATTAATATATAATATATTATTTAAACTATAAAGAAATATATTTATTTGAAATGATTATTATTTGAATTATTATTTAATCATTATCAAATAGTAATTAATAATTAATAACTATTATTAATATGAATGTTAAATATGTTAGTTATTTATATTATATTAAATATGTAATTTATTTATTAATTATTTTAATTATTATTAATATTAAATATATTACGTGATTAAATATATTATATATTTAACAATTATCATTAATATATGATATATTATTTATGATCAAGTTCTCTCTCACACACAAAATATTAAATATATTATCATTAATTATATTATATCATATAATGTTAATATATATAAATGTTAATATTAAATTTTTGAAATTGAAATTAAGTACGTTACATGATTAAATATATTAATAATTAGCAATTATTACAATTTTTTATGTGATCAAATTATTCAATTGATTGGTGACAGGAATAAGTTAAACTTTGACTAATTAAGTGACACCCCTAAGATCTACTTAACTTTAACTAACCAATTTCTTCCATGTAATAGTTAGATATGTTATATGTTTAATAATTATCATTAAAAGATGATTTATCATTTAAACTATATTTAATATATTTAAACTCCTATTTGATAATGATTAAAGTATAGTTCAAATCATTATCGTTTAAGAAAAATATATTTCTTTATAATTTAAATAATATATTATAATGACTAAATATATTATATATTGATATAGAATTATTAATATTATTTAGTAATCATTAAATAATAATTTAAATATATTAAATATCATTTAAGAAATATTTAATTATCATTATATATTTCTTGATAGTTTAAATAATATATTATATACTAATTATAATTATTAAATATAATATATTTAAAATTTATAAAAATAATAATTATTAAACATTAAACATTAATATTATTTAATAAAAATTGAATAATAATTTAAATATATTAAATATAATTACAAAATAAGTTTAAGTATTCAAATTCAAAAATAATAAAACCTATATATTTAAATTAAAAAATATGGTTATCAAGAAAAATAAATAAAGAGTATTTACCAGCCGATGTGTGGGAAGAAATGACAAGGAAAGAATATAAACTAGCGCTTGCACCTTAATGCGGTGCAATGGTTAAGCCGATAGTAGGATATAGTTTGGCAATATATTGAAGGGAAGGGGTAAAAATCAAAATAAAATGTAATGTTGAATCTACAAAATGTATACATTTGAACGAAATATTGCCCACAAGTATAATGCATACATTTAATTTTTAATTAACTATAATATAAGTGTAGCTTTATGCATCACTATATACTAAAGTAAAAAGTTGTAAGCATGTCCAATCACCTTATCTAAAGACCACAATAAAATGGATAGTCAGTAAAGCAATGTGAACATTAAGATGATTTAAATCGTTTTGCATTTCTTCTAGAACCATCAAACACATAAGAGGATTTAATTCATTTTGTATCTCTTTTAGAACAAATGGAGATGACGATCTATATATCAGTTCGATTCACTTAAAAAAGGGAACACCTTCCACGTAATACTTAAAGAACCCTTGCAAGTGAAAAAAAATAATTTTGATAGGACTTTGCAAGGATAAAGACAAATATAGAGATTATATGTAGATATAAGAAGGTGGCTCTTGGTGTAAAAGTCATATAAATAAACTATAAATTTGATTCTCTTTTACTATAATATAAGGATACTTTCAAGAAACGAAACCAATTCTTATAAATAATTTCAAGAAACATGCTTGTGGCGAGTTCTATGAAAACATTCCAATTCACTACATGATGTTGCCAGCTTTACGGGGAGGTTAGTAAGAATTTGCACACCAGCAATGCTGAAAACTCAATCCATTGATGTGGAAATGAATAGTCACCGTAGATGCGATAGCTCAGCCCTTGATAAGACATGAGTAAGCCAACAAACTTTTAACTGTAAGAAACACGATAATGAAGGTGACTGTTTGTCAAGATAGAAGAAACCAGATACTAAGGATGTTAAATACCTGGAACTTATCAGGAATGCGCATATAATGTGTTGATTTATTCCAAGATTATTCAAGGCCAAGATGTGTGATGAATGCCTCATTTTATATCTTGAGAATGGAGGTACTTTCCCTACCTCTATCTCTATCTCTTTATCTTTTCACCTATCTATACCTCTCTATTACCTTCTTTCTCTCTCACTCTTGCCCCCTCTATCTCTATCTCCCCATCTCTCCTTCCCCCTCTCTATCTATACCTCATTACATCTATCTCTTACATTCTCTATTGCTATCCCTATACATATATATCCTTTCCCTCTCCCCCCCTTCTTCATTCTATATCTTATTCAGTCCATCTCTCCCTCCATCTCTTCTACTCTATATCTTTATCTTTATTTCTCACTTGATCTCCCTCTCACTCATCTCTCTATCTCTTTCTATCCATATCCTTCTCTACATATATCTCCCTATCTCTTTATCTCTTTTCCTATCCCTCTCTATCTGTCTATATCACCCTCTATTTATATCTCTCCCTCTCCCTCTCCCTTTCCCTCTCCCCCCTCTTCTTCTCTCTCCCTATCTACATATATCTTCCTCTTCCCCATCTTCTATTTCTCCCTCCTCTACCTATCTCTCTCCCTTTCTCTCCATCCTTGTCCCCATATCTCCCTCTCTTGCTCCCTCTTTATTCCCTTTCTCTCCTTTTATTGTCAACCAAAACTAAAAAATAACATCTGTGTAGATGCCTCACTTTCCACTTAAAGTGATTAATGGTAGATTTTCAAAAATACGCAATAGGATATCAACAACAACTAAACCACTATGCATCTTCAAAATTTTGTAACAGTTGTCTGTAAAACACACACACATATATGTATTATGAACTTAGCAAGAAGACATACAAGGATTGCAAAACCACAAAATTCACCTCAATTGAATAGTTGTAATGTTATTTAAATTCTACACTTCTAAGAACAAAACATGCAAGGATTGCTTACTTAATTCAGCTATGAAATTTCATTGAAGACATGACATGATTGGAGAAAATTCGAGTAGAGTGAAAAAAATAGGGTGTACATAAATACAATTAGCTGCTGTTTTGTTTAATTTTTGGAGTAGGCATTAAATTTAATATATATTGTGATTTGACAATATTGTTTACTATGATTTACTCTGCAACTTAAGGCATTCATTTCAATGTCCATGTAGTGGTTCGAGAAAAATGAGCAACACCCAAATTGCAATAAGAATAGACCCAAAAAAAGTACAAATTTATTAGAGAAAATGAGCAATATGTGAATTGTAATCCAAATTGCATGAGAAATAAACTTGTAAGATGGCTAGTAGGTCAGTGGTGGAGCAACCAAGGTTTGAGTCTTAACTAATCTATCTTTTAGTTTTGTCTGCCACCTTCTAATCAAATACCCTTGTTTCTAAACAAAGTATAAATGTAGCCAAGAATAGTTATGTAACCGTAAACAAAGTATAAATGCAGTAAAGAACAGTTATCGTCATTTGAATTAATTGTCGTTATTTATATGAATTTTTTAAGTAAACTGAATTACTGTTAGTTTGCTAGTTTTTACTTGGGCTAAGTCTTCTATATAACTACACAAAATAACGCTCTGGTGTAGGGATAGACTTTGCAATCTTTGGCTGCATTCTTCCATCCTGTGGAGGAAATTTTGTAAGGGGTTGTAGTTCACATAATTTAGATTTATGATCATATTGAAGTAATGCTAATATTTTTTTTAAGGTTTCTTCAAGATTTCTTAAAATTCTTTTATCAGATGAATCTATGCAAGACAAAAAGAAAAATCATGTTAACCAGTGCTTTCTTCGTGGGTCGGTGTGTCAGGTGACTTGTGAACTTTCAAAAATGAAAATCCAAGAAGCAGACAAGCATCCTTTTTCCCCATAACTAGGTTAATTTACATGAGCAACTCACAAAGTAGAGTACAGAAAGAGTCCATTAGCCCACATCAACCTTATTCCTCCTCCAACAGTGCACAGAAGGTCATTAATACAGAGAATTTTCATTTCATGCCATAAATGGAATGGCATATACAAGTAGATACAACAAATTTTCTGCACAAGGCAGTAGATGTCTAAAAAGAAAGAAGAAATAGGGGAGGGGGTACAAAACAATAATTTCATAACCCTAGCCTAATAGGTCTGTGCACTTCCCAATATGATAAAAAAACTCTAATTTGGGAGACAATAATCATATCTTTGTTTCATAGAGTGTCATCAATGGTACAATATGCCCATGGAACTCTATGACCATTCTCAAAATTGTACTTAATCCACATATACACACAGTGAACAATCTCATTCTCAGAATTGCTTTGTATAGATTCCAAGTCAGTTGCTTCATTTGGGTGAAACTCAATATGAATACATACCTATTACAAAGGAAAACAAAGTTCAAATTTTTATTCATCAGAGGCTAGTCTCTTCCAATATTTCTCAATCTCTTCAACGGTTCGACCAAGAATCCTTCTAGCAATCAGAGCCCATCTGCAGAACATTATAAATGATTATTAAAACAAGGCAATTAGTTAGTATTATCATGTCCTAATCCAAAACTGACCAAGTTTTCAAACCCATTTCAAATTTTAGCAGAACAAAGGAAATGCAATACCTGTCACCAAGCAAATTATATAGCCTTTTTATCAGGTCTTTTTCATCTCCTAAGAAATGGTCCTCAGATTCACCATTCTTAACATCTCCTACACTTTTCATCACATAATCGGTCCTCTTGATTGAGTTTCTAAGAAATTTGTCAGAATAACTACAAGCACCAGCTACATTAATGTTTCTATTTATAAGTGAATCTGATAACAAGCTAAGTGGGCTTGACCATGGGAAAACACAGTGAGCTAATTGCACTTTGTGGAAAATTCTCTGAGCTGAGTGACAAGCTATGTGACATGCCATATATGATGGTCTATTAGAGACGCCAAACTTCTAACTGTTTTTTAATTCCATGTAGAGTATTATGTAACATATGCATTAGGTTGAGGTTATGTTTTTGGCCTTTCTACAAGTCTCTAGTTTTTATCATTTCTGATGAGAGCAATCTGTGGGATAACTTATCGATTCACCAGCCCATTTTGATTTTTATGATTTCTCATGTTGATGATAATCAAATGTATTTTCCCTAACTTTTTTTAAAAAAATCTGGTATTTTATCTATGTATGTATGTAGGAATGTGTTAGGCATTGAACTTTGAAGGATGGATCATATGTTTGTTTTCTAAATTGAATTATTGTGTTCAAGCCATCAAAATAATTGCTTATTTTATCTATGTATGTAGGAATGAATAGATTTCAAATTCCACTACTTATTTTCTAAATCGAAGATGGTGAACACTAATACGACACTTGAAAAGCCAGAAATCTCTATTTGAATATTATCCATGGTGATCTGGCTAGAGGCCATATAACACTTGAGGGATACAAACATACGAACCTTTACGATTAAAATTGTACATGCAGTCAAAAGGAAATGTTGGGGCTAGCCATTTTTTCCAAGTAGAACCATAATAGAAGGAAACTAAAGGTGTAACTCGTCATTGATGTTTAGAGGTGAGTAGCTGGGTGAAAATTTAATATTGGATATTTTGCAGTCTATTTTTTCAAGAAATGAGATTGCTCTGTAATCAACTATTGTAATTATTTGCCTCCATACCAATGCATTCTAATGCAAATCATATGTTTGAGCCAATGAATGTAAAAAACCTCATCCTACTTACACTCTACCACTTTTCAATGCTTAAAAGAAGATACAAACACTCAAAGTTCTCCATCTAGAACTAAAAATAAAGTGCAATGGAAAGAAACACGAAATCATTTATAAGACATGGGCAAAAATAAATTACTCCTGTCGAATGATCTGATCCCTGTTGCCAGTGCTCATCCTACAGTGTCGTTGTTAAAGGGTCAAATTGGTCACCTCTGTCTCATCTAGTAATTTTCCACAGTGCTTCCTTCACCAACCTCTACCCCTCTTTCAATGGAAAATGCGGCACTGAAATGCTAGATGAGACCCAAGTTTTGAAACCCTCGCTGGGCTTGTCAGAGTCACCTGTTGATGAAGAGACGAGAGATGCAGCAACCAAATCTAGCCATTAGAGAAAAGCTCTGCTGCTATCCATAAAACTTCCTCTGAATTCCTCCTCTCATCTTACGCCATAAACCCTTCACATATACCCCGACCCTTGAATGTGGACTATTGGATTTGACTGTTGGCGTGTAAATAAAGCATGTCACCTGTAACGCTTGCGCTGCCCTCCACCCCTTTCACGTGAAGAGACATGGAGGTTACCGTGCATAGTACATGGAGCCTCTTGAGGAATGCCAAGGGTCAAGTAATGCACAGAAATACTGTCTATGCAATCCCATCATCGAAGGTCCATATTTACTGGTAGTCCCACCAGAATAGTCTTTCTCGGCATCAGACAGTAGACTTTTCCGGTGGAATTCCCACCTATAATAGCCTATGGCTAAATACACATTAAAACAAATTCCAACTAATGGCATTGTCACCAAAGCGAAACGGAGATAAAAGGTAGGGCCCACATGAAACAACACACACTAAGTCAATGCTTAGTGTTAGTGTTTAACCAACCACCGTAATACAGGGCAATGGTTAATTTCAGAACTTGAGTTTAACTACTAGGTAATGCCTAACAATTCGACAAACAACAAGATAGGTAAAATAATTGTCATTTCTCCTAAAACCACCGCAAGACAGGAGCTGCAATTTCTTTAAACTGATTTAGAGAAACCATGTGTCTTCCAAACTTGAATTGAGAAGGCAATATTCGGTGTTTCACGAAGCTTTCTATTTAATAGATATATACTATGTGTTTCAACACTACCCAGGCCTCCTCAACTTTCAATGTAAGTACAAAAATGTGCAGTTCAGCATTCGAAACACTCAATAAACTAAGATAGTTCATACCATCAAACAAGATAGATAGTAAGAAATGGGTTAATGAAATATCTAAGGAAGATATTATTAAAGATCAGTGGCAGATCCAAATTCTTTATCAACTGCACCTTGATGTTATTTCAGGTAAATCCTGGTCAAATGAAAGATGAAGTTAAATAAGAATTACAACGAAAAGGAAAGATCAATATTGATTTGCTTGCAACAACGTGGAGATCATAATTAAGGCGTCGAGTCATCCCCTTAGAAATTGAGCCTTGAAACTCTTCTGTGTTCAAGGAAATGATAGCTGGAACTAATATTTTACATGGTAAGACACATGAGCCCTATTGTCTTCACAACTATGGAGAAGAATAAAGAAAATATGGGAAGGACGAGACTAGTACGAGGAAGAATACCTATGGGGAAGCAAGGAAATACCTCAGTTGTAAATTTGAATATTATCCATACTTCAAATATGGCAATGCACAAATCGATATCTCTATGGAGGCCGAATACATACAAGAGGCGGCTAAGATATCAATGATCCTTAAACAAATTTCCTCACTGATCCTAATCAGAGACAAGTCAACATTTGGTACCTTCAAGACTATTTATTCGTGCACCAGATTCTAATAATAATAATAATATGACCAACGAAATTAGGGAGTAAACAAAGGTTGCCCTTCAATTAGAAAAGTGGTCAAGGAAATCCAGGGGCTGCGGGATTTTGTGTTGCCATATTTGGACTGAGACAATTGACGCTTGGAGATATTTAGAGTTCTCTCTCAAATTTTGAAAAGGTTTCGAAGGCCACCCAGGGAACTACGAGAGCTTAAAATCTATACAAGAAATGTATATGCTCAATGAGCATGAATATATATGTGCATGAACATTATATACGAGTGGTGGTGAGACTGTTATTTCATTATCTTAATTGTCACCGATATTTTCCACTTGCATAACTACAGTTTAGTAGTTAAATTTTTGGTTAATAAAAATGTTATAAGACAAGAGGCTACATTAACAATAAAGCCAGATATATGTTGGTATAAATAAATTGCCTTGATCTTCTCTATTGTGGAAGGATACATATCTCATAGCCAAATTAGTATGATAATTATTATATTCTATCTCACAAGTATTACAGTCAGTAAGTATATATATATACATTTTTTTTCCACCTTGAGAATGATAGATACATGCTATTTTACAGTCAAATATTTGTAGATGTGATTGTGTGTATATATATATGTGTGTATGCATCGGATATTATTGTTGCAAATTTCCCTGGTAGACATGCATGTAAAAAAAATGGGAAACACAGAGACCAGGGGAGGGACTTACCTTGAGGTTTTTCCCAAATGGTTTCCTGTTGCCAACAATGCTGATCCCAATCTTGGGCAAGGTTTGCACACATATTATGGGTGTCAATTCCAGAGATCTCTCTTCCATCCATTGATGATGAAGGGCGTTTCCCCCCCTTCTCCTTCTTTCTATTTTCACGCCAAAAGATAATTAATTAGAAGAGGCGTTTTCTGCATGCAGAGCCCTTCCACCAAGAAAATCACCTAAGACTCAATCATGAAGCAGTTACAAGGAGTGAAAATTTCTAAAATTAGTTTGCATGGCATGAAGATAGGGAGAGTGGTCTATCTAGAGGAGGCACATGCGACCATGCTTCTGTTAATTGTTATTAATAACCGTGCCTGCCCTCATTTATTAATTTATTTTATTTAATTGAACTAGATGTGTTCTAAGTTTAAACTCAATAATTACCTTTTTAATATTTTATATTTATTTATCACATATACCTTATTAATTTAATAATTTTATTTAATCCAACAATACCTGACTACAGTGAGAAAGGAAACAACACAAAAAAAAATGGAAGGAGGGGCACTACAATTTATTCTAGTAAAAAGATGTTCTATAATTTGTGCATGAACAAAATTAGGAGGACTTAGTTAAACCAAAATAATAAATGGATGATTAAATAGAATAAGAACGAATAACACTTAGAGAGGAAACATGTGCATAGTCAAATTGAAGATTAACTTACACCATCTTTGATGTAAAATGAATAAAAAAGCCTCATGAGAAGAAGAATGCGATGACATGACACATATTTTGCATTTTAAGAATAATTGAATTAAAAGGTATGCCTTGTTTTGTGGGGAAACAATGATTTATTTGACTTCAAAAAAGACATTCTACTCAATCCATTGGAATTAAAAAGGAAGAATTAAAAGTAACTAAGTATATGTGCAAAACCATTAAAGGCAATGTGAAACTAAAAATAATTAATGGTATTTACAATTAGGTCACTAAATCTATTTATTGATATGGTAGGATTATATAGTTGGGAGCAATGAACATTTTTTTTGGAGAACCCATTCTGAAGTAAACATATACATAGCATGGAATCAAAATAATCACCATTGTGGAAAATCGGACACATGAAAACCAAAGCACTCTTGGCCTATAGGGTATGCAGTCACAAGTGTTATAAAATCATTGGTAAACATCATAACTTATAATTTCTTGGTGAATGTCATGACAAATGCCATGAATTTTCTAACACTTTCCTGTACATACCTTGCAGGCCAAAATCGTTTCTCTTATTTCTTCATCTCCATCATTTTAAATCAAATATGTGCTATGCAAATATCTATCCAATGAACAACATATCTAATGACTACAATTATTCAAATTTCCACCTACAAAAGCAACATGCTCATGAGAAAAGAATAGTTTTGTGTTTATGAATTACATAGCATCTCATTCACTACACTCAGTTGTCTATCTGGAAAGCTAGATTCTTAGTAGAATTACATTCCATTGGAAAAAAGAAAGAGAAATAATTAATAATATTTACAATTGGTTCACCAAATCTATTTATTGATAATAGGAAAGCTTTGTACTTACATGTGATGTTGGTGGTGTTCAACAAGAGTGAGCAACATTGGATCAACTTGTTGGACCAAGAAATATTTTGAAATAGACAATTTACAATACACTAATTTCCTTGTATGTCTATTGTATCTGTGCAACATTATAAAGGGAAAAATATAGATATAGAATAAAATAGGTTAGCATTATTTGTTCTAAA
>VDFB02230639.1:0-11366 GCA_007258455.2 Sequoia sempervirens | reverse complement strand
ATGAAGTTCTAAGCTTGAGCATCCTCGAGATCTCATTAATTTTAGAGGATACTTATCTTAATGGGGCCCACTTGTAGTAACCCATCCCTTAGTTTATTATTAGTTTTGAATTTGCACCCACTATTCCTATAGCCACTAGAATTCCATTCAATTTTTTTGCTCATATTTTCATTTCTATGATTCATTTCAGCTTGGTGTAGTTGATGATTGATTATTAGCATTTATGTTGTTCCTTTCTAAGCAATTTACTTTCAGCATTGTGTCTTTCTTAGTTGTAGAATGAAAATGGCTACTTTGGGTTCCTAGTACGCATACTGTGCTCACCCATTTCAAATTTATGTCCTTGGGTTGACAAGTTAAATCGTATCTTCATGATGATTGGAATAGCTATTTAGGTTGGGATGTCCAATCTCCTCAATCATGGTTATAAAGGCCTAGTTGTTAAATCATTAGAAAGTACATCTACCCTCTAAATCCCAAAACAATCTATCACATATAATTTCATATCAAGGTAGTTATCAAGGATATTGGTTGTGGAGATTATAATCTAAAGAAGGACACTTTTTTTTAGGTGAGTTACCTCTTTCCCCCAAATCTCATGGAAAACCCACACCTATCAACAAAGTGAATGAAACATTAAATCTTGCATCTACCTTCAATTTTCACCAAGTATTTGAATAAAGAAGATATCAATGAGGAAGATGTGTCCAAATTTCTCTATCAGGACAATCTACCAATGCCTATTCTTCCCATTGAAGATGATAATAAATTTTTATAGGTAATGATGAGTTGGGTATACAACGAGAATGAAAAGCTGGCACAAAATGATAATGGTTTTCAAGAACCACCATTCTTGAGATACATCCAAAGAATCTTGGCTTAGGATGTACTACTAGCAAAGTGACCATTCTTGGCAAGGGTACTTCTAATAAATGGGTGAAGGCTTCCTCTTTGTTACCAACATCACATGATACTACCCTAAATGAATTTCCCATTGGCATTGCTGAATTATTTGAGGATACAACTCTCTCTATGATATCTACAACATATTTCATCCAAAACAACCAAATCATTGAATTAAGCCTAGTATACCCTCAACTCATGAACTAGGACCAGCAAGGACCACCAATTCTAGATATATTCAAAAATGATGAAGTAGTCTCAGAATTCATCGGACTTCATAACAAATTACCATGTTGGGATCACAAAGTAGGATTTTTTATAGAGCTAGACACACATGTGTACTATGGGGAGACAATTAAATCCCTCAGTCACAAAATTGATGACATGAGAATACCATGCAAATATTTAAGTGAAAACCACACTGTGGCACTTTCAGATCACAAAAGAGTAAAACAAAAAGATGCATCTAAAGGTGAAAATATCTCTTAGGTTCCCAAGGATGAAGGATTATATCTCCCCCTTAGTGCAATGAATCGATAAAAATTAGTAGTACTAGTAGAGAAGGCTGCTTTAGTGAGTGTAGGCCCAAAACAAACACCTAAGATAACATTTTATGCCAAATCATTGTTAGATGAAGAACAAAAGAGCTTAGAAATATTCCTAATTGAAAGAAGAGAAAATTTTTCATGGTCATACAAGGATATGTCGGGGCTCGATCCTAAAGTGGTTGTACATCATTTAGCAGTTTACCCTGAAGCCAAACCAATGAAACATAAATTTAGAAAAATGCACCCTCAAAATGCATTACTGGTTAAACTAGAGTTACAAAAGCTCCTTGATGTTAGATGTATCTAGCCAATTGACTATCCTAAGTAGGTTTCTAGCCTAGTACAAGTCTCCAAACCCACTTGGGGCATCAGAATATGCATAGATTTCCCTCTTCCCAACATCGACATCATTGTCAATTTAACCACAAGAAATGAAATGTTGTCACTCATGGATGGATTTTCAAGCTATAACCAAATCATGTTTTCTAAGGAGAATCAACATAAAACTACATTCACTTTTCCATGGGGAACATATTGTTGAAACTTGATGCCATTTGGGCTAAAAAATGTTGGAGCAACCTGTTATCAATGAGGATTGCACCCTAGTTGAGTTGCACTCAACTATACTGTATAACATGAAAATTTTCTCAAGGTATGGGTGACTTATAATGAGGATGAAAATCTAGAGAGGGTTGGTTCCCCTGGTAGATCACCTAAAACTACTAATTTTTTTGAGAAAAGGGCATAAAAGGATAACTGAAATGGAAATCTTAAGAATTAAAGCATGATGCACCAAAAAAATTTAAACTTATTCACTAATTTAACTCACAATCATCTCTCAAAACATTTACTCTCACAATTTATTGTGAAACATGTAATACAAAAGTGATTATTATGAAGGTTTGAAATTAAACACAACATACAACTTGCATTACATGAAAATTTTGCACACATATTCCCAATAATGAGACATGAAAAAGGATTCAACACTTATACTCACAATCAAACATCAAATCATCCACTGCAAAATGAGACAAAAAACGATGAAAAAGGAATGCACTATTACTTTTATTGATCTAAAAGGAGCTTCTAAATCATATTATGAAAATATGAGTTACAAAACTTACCAACTCTCTGCAACACTTGAGAGGAGGAAACAAGAACTAAGGAAAAACTAAGTTTCTCATCCAATAATACCCAAAAAAATTCTAAAAGTCAAGAAGCAAAATTTTTAGCTAATTGCAATCCAAAAAAGTAACCAAAGCATCTCTCACAAGTAGAAGGAAAAAGCCATGAAAAGAGGGCACAAAATTGATCCAAAGTCATTGAAAATAGGTGGAAACTTTCCTTCTCAAGTGGATCTACCAAAAAGGACTCCAAATTCGCTCAAATCTAACTAGAAAACCAAAATAGAAACTTCAGTTGACTTCATCTTTCCACTTTGCATAATGGTGACTCAAGCAAAAAAGGGCAAGTAAACTGAAATTTCCTTAATGAGTTTTTTGCACTTTCTCTTTTCTCTACATTTAAATGACACTTACTAAACTAATTTATAGATTATTACTTTAATAAGGTCATACAATCTTGTTTCAGCTCTAGTTGTGCAAAATGAAGGGTCAACCTTGGCAGAGTTTGATTTTTCCAACTTTGTAAAATTTTACAAATATATGCAAAGGTATACAAAACACCTAATGCATAGCAATGGGAAACTAAACATAAGCCAAGGTATTAATTTGGAATAATTTTTTTAAAATAATGTGAAAAAACACCCATAAAAGGGTTGGCCAAAATAGAGCAAAAAGAAACCCTCAAAAATAAGTCGCGACCCTTCTTTCATTTCACTTTCATTTGCAACTCTTGGTTTTGAGTACGACCATGCCAGGGTTTTCTTGAGATTTGAAGGAAATTTTTGGAGCTTTCATGGGGCTATCATGGAGCTTTTGTCAAGCCTTTTGTAGACTTGTGAAAAGGGTGAGTGGTATGTTCTTTTTTCTCCATAAAATGTTATGATTTTATGCTTGGTTTCTCTGGCACATAATAGAGGCTTGAGTTTTTTCTTTGCTTTATTTTGGATCTATGCCATTTTGAAGCAAGCTATGACTTTCTTCTTTTTATCCCCTGGAGAAAATGAAGGTAATATTTTCCATATTCCTTTATTTTACATATTCTTGGTTTTCCTTTTGTATTCCTTCTAAAAACTCCACTTCTTTTATTTGGGTTCCTTAGAACATTTCTTTGCAAGATTTAGAAATGGGAATTCTTGTTGATAAAGTTTCAAAACTTTCTTGAAAAGATATTTTACAAAACTCATGCAATGTTACACTATTGGTATAAGAGGGTCTTTCATGGTGGTTGTAATTTCTTCATATGCAATCCTTGATTCCATTATTGCATCTTCTGGATTTATGGTTGATTGAGGGCTTTGGAACCCTAGGCTAAGGCTTGATAAATGAAACCCTAGCTTGAAATCTTCATTGTTGAGAAAAATAAATAAAATAACTGCTACTCATGGCCTTAGGATTTGAAAAGTCTAGGTTTTTATTTTGAAACCCCTCCTTGAAGTTATTGTATGTTTTGGGTGCTTTTGTCTCTTGCTAAAATAGTCCACACTTTTAATGATCTACACCTGACACAGAAGAAACTTCATTTTAGGTGTAACCCAATTGACACTGTCGTGACATTTGGAAATGCCCATCTACCTTTGGAATAATGATGATTCACATTTACTTCTTTATCCTATATCTATTCCATTGAATACCATCTCTTGTTTTTCAAAATCTTATGCAATTTTTTGATAAATGAATAATACCATTTTTGATGCATTGAGGACTAATGACAAGATCTAAAGGACATTTGTATAACACCCTTATGTACCATTAAATATGAACTTCACTGAACTCATAGGTTGCCATGTAACTATAGAAAATGCAAGATTTTTATATGGTTCTTAACCCTTGAAAGGCTTCATGTCACTCACCTCAATTCAGCTCCAAAGATCTTATTATCTCTTTGATTGGACTACTACATTGGGTCTATGGGACCTCCACTTGCATTGATATTTGAGAAAGGTTTTAAAGCATTCATTGAAATAATGAATTCCTGATTTCTCTTTCCTTTCTCTCATTGTGTTGTCCACAACATAAACATTATGACAATGGTTGTCGTCTCTTATTGTGACTCCATTTAACAAGTTCTTTTTATTCATAACAGTGATGACCATATAGGGTATGTGTAGGATCATCATGGAAAAAATAGGCCCTTAAGTGGCAAAAAATTCAAAAAAATCAGAGCTAGGTAACTTGACATAAAAATTTGAATAAGTTATCTATATTATTTCAAAAATATGTAAGAATAGAATCTATAGAAAATTGGATTTATTTTCTAAACTACTAGGATTATTTAAAAACAAAAAGAATATATTTGGTGAAAATTTGAAATTCCAATGTAGTAGTACTTAAATTTCAGGGAAAAAATAAGAAGTAGGTGTCTTTCTGACCACCCTAACCACAATAAAATGATAATATTTTTTTATAATATTTTATATATAAGTAGAGGACTCATCTCCCGATGTGATGCATATTTTTTTGTAATTTTTCCAAGTAAATAATAATTAATTATGATTTTAGTAAAATTTTAAAATATGAAAACTGGGGATAAATCAATTACTCTTAGTTTGGATAAAACTTCTCATGAAGGAAGAAATAAAGGGCCCAGAATGGAAGGAATGGAAGGAAAGATAAAAACCCTTTTCATTTCATCAATTTTAAAATGGTCATCGTCATGTTCTACACATACCCATAATATTGCCACTTTTGGGCCCATCATGATCCCGTGACAGCACCCTATAAGTTTGCCGGTACTTAGATTTTGCATTAATATTTAGCTTCTCATGTTTAACCTTACACCATTGGTTTTGGCATCAAGCTTGTATTGGAGCCTTTATTTGTGTAGATGCCTACCAAATCACTGTCAAGAGTAACAACACTTGCTTTGATGTGGTAAGTAGCTACTTTTCTCTTTGCTGCCCCATCACATCAAAATGATTTATATCATGGTACTATGAAGATTTCCATCATGGTTGTTTGTATCTTTCATATATGAATTTATACTCTTACCCTTCTTAGAAACTGAAAGGGCAACATGTTGGGCTCAACCCTTGTGGGAGCCCATTTTTTCCACCACATGTTTTGATGCCAAACAAGATGAATCATGTAATGATAATGAACTTTGACCTACACAGTGAACAAACAAGTTAGATAAAACAATGAAGCTAAAAGTTCATGTGATGACTTGAATTTTTGGCTCTCTTGTATACATGTGATAAATTCCCAACTGATTCAATGCATCATAGATGTTTTTTATATTTTGTTGATGAAATACATGATGATAGTTTGTATCTTGATCTCTAACCAAATCATCCTCCATAACCCAAAGCATCAAAATATATTCAAACAATGCATCCTTTCCAATATTTTGCCCGCCAACGGTTAAGAAACTCCATTGATGCCGGAATAGCAACGTCCAGACCAAAGCATATCTATTCAAACATCGAAATACCAAACGGCAAATCTCATGAACGTGTCTGAACCAGCACCCAGCGGAAACCAAAACCACCACGGCAACGAACCAACGTATTCAAGCCTGATCGAAACTGATTTTGCTGGAATACACTGCTGTGGCGTTAATTCAAACCGGAACAATCCATTGGGCATGGAGTTAAATTCTACCCCTCATAAACTCAAAAAACAATTGTAACTCAACCGCTAAAACCTCAATAGTAGCATAAGCCAAAACAAAATCAAACAACCATGGCTTTGTTTAGGACAAGTCCATCAAACATGCATATGAGCACTTATTGGAAAAAAAAACTTAAGTAAAATGAAAATGTTCCTAGAGCACTTATTAACTATAAACACTACCCTACCCTACACTAACCAACATTGGTAGTGTTTAGACAAAGCCATTAACTAGTATTGGGAAATAATTTCCCTTGTTTATCTAGTGAATCTGCCTTCTATGCTTGTAAGCAACCAACAATGGGTTTGGAAAAGGTGGCTATCGAATAAATTTATGTGATGTCTTTCCAAGAAAAACAACAAAAACACATACCTGCTTGCTTTGAATGATAATATAGTTGTTTTGGGGTGGATAAATCAACTAGTTTTCCTCTTCCTACTACTCATCCTCATACCTTGCAATAGGATTAATAGGTGATGGATTCTCCTAGCTTCTTTCCAACTAGATTAGATTTCGAATTGGACATCCTCTTGATAAACCAATGTGCAAAGAATCAATGTTGATTTTTTGTTTGGATTTTGTTGCCTTCTCAACTTCAATATGAATTATGGAATGATTAGGGGGGTCTAAAAACATACCCAAATTGAAGTTATCTAACTTTTGCTCCTATTCTTGTGTGAATGTATCATCAAGGAACTCATTCAAAACCACCTCTTGAAATTTAGCCTCTTCTTCCAAAGGCTTTAGCTACATACTTTCCTTGTTGTCCTCAAATTGATTAGTTTCTTCCTGTTCAAATGAAAATAGGGAATATTTAGAAACCTATTTTTCTTTGTTTTCCTCATCATTCACTTGGTCATCATGAGAATTCAATGGAGTGGAAAGCTCTCTACAAGTTAAACAACTAGGATCCTAACAATCAAGCATTGAGTTGTCTTGAAAATATTAATCTTCTTCAGTTAGTTTACTTGATTATTCTTCAAGGTAAGTTGCCTTCAATGTATCCATGTTAGATTCTCCTTTATAGTACAAAGGGAGTTCTAAAAACAAAATAGATGTTTCAAATCCATGGAGAACATGATCTTCTTTGGAGATAGGGCTCTTTTCTATTGACAAATGTTTTAGACCTTCCTCATCACTATACCAGCTAGATACCTCAAAATGGTTGTCAGTATTCTATTGTTCAAGTTGATCTTCATCCTCTTTATAAACCTACAACACATCATGTTCCATAATGTTTGCTTGTTGCTCCAAATCAGCTAGTAAGATGAGCATTTGTATGTTTTCTTCATTACCATCATCAAAATTAAGCAATTAATCAAACAAAGAAATTGAATCCTCCTCTTCATGTTGTTCCTTATCCAATGAACAAACCTTCTTTACACATGCATCATTCCTATATTTAGCTGAGAAGATGACACAATCATTATTAACTTCTTGCTTTATATCCTACTTCTCTTGATCTACAACCTCATTTACCTCTTGTAACAAGTCTGATCTATCAAATTTTTGCTTTAAATCCTACTACTCTAGCTTGCTATGTTCATTGTAATAAGTCTTTGGAGATACAATAGGATCAACTAGATAAACTTGTGGAGTTTCTTGGGATGTTAGAGGAAAAATAGGCTCTTGAAGAAGCTTCTCTTGAGGGATTGTAGACTGAACCTAGTCAAGAATAGGTTAATCTTGTATGAAGCATAGTGTATTGATCAGAATTCCTTTTCCAAAAAATGGTTTTAGAAAGGCAATAGTTGGGTTAGCTTCTTTCTTAAGTACAATTTTTCTAATGAAGAAGGGGTTGATTATGATTTTTATGTAGAGTAGGGCTAATATATTATAAAAAAACAATGATTTTAACACATTAGGGAAATGAATTTAGAATCCATCCTGGTAGGAACCCTTCCAAACTCAACACTTCCACAATGGAACATGCTCCTCAAAGGCCACAAAGCCCACATAAAGCATCAATGCCCCAAACCCTCTACTCAACACTTGAAGAACCTCAAAAAATGTGGAAAAAACATATGCAAACCAACAATGGCTCTCAAGAAACTTGGACTCTCAACCTACTTAGTATTCCTTCACAAACTACCCCTTTTTTTGTAGTAGCCTTTCAAAACTGGTTTTTCAAGCATAAATTTCAAGGAAAGCATGACCTTCAAAATGTAAGAATAGTTACATATACCATTTTGGCCATTTAAAAACATACCTTAAAATCAAATAGGGAAGGTTTGTACAGAATCCTTCAAAACTTGACTATCCTACTTCTCTAGTAGCCTAATTAGACAAGTATGCGGGTGTAGATGGGTTATATGCTTCAATGGTACTCAACCCTAGTTACAAACTCTCAAAAATGTCACATTTAACCCCAATAATATTTTCCCATCACATAATTAACTTTTCCCAAAGGATTTTCAACAAATACCCCAAGTCCCTAGGGTGTGAATGCCAAAACATGACCTGGTACAACAATCTATCCTTTTGTTTCTCCTCCTCACGTGTGAATCAGGTATCAAAACCTTGTAGAACATTAGAACACCTTGAAATAGAATTATGTGCAAGATTTCAGGGTCCTATCATGGAGGGAACTCTGAAAAATGAATTTTGTTTGCCCACAAGAACCCTAGGTTGGGTTTCAGACTGACTTCACTAAAGTGCTAATATCTTTTCACAAACTCCATAAAAATTGATCACACAAAAACTAAAATGAATTTAAGAGTTCCCTTTACATTTTTAAAACAAATTTTATATTGTACAATGTATTGGAAGTTGGTACAATTTGTTGTAGCATCAAAAAATGTTCAAAAAATTGTAGAAAACAAGGTTTTTATTTCTCAATCTTCAAATATCCAAAAAACACAACCACAAGGTCAATGATACAAGAACATTTAAGGAATTTACATCCATCCACCAATGGTTACAAACCAATTTTCAACCTACAACCATTCATCTTCCAATTTGACAAAAAAAATGTAAAAGTTGTTTTTGCAACATTATGCAACTTTACAATATTTTGTGCAACTAGACTCTAATTCACCCTTAAGCACTCAAACTAGACCTAAACAAACATAAAATTTTCTTCTTAGAACTTATTACATGAAATAATTACAAAACAAAAACAATTTACTAACTTTAACCTCTTGGACCTATGGTGCCCCCGCACCCTATTCTTGGGGAAGAAAAGATTCAAGCTCCACTTGAATGGAGGGTAGCAACATGAGAACCATGCTTGAAATCTCTGGTCTGATGTCCTTGAATCCCTACATATTATTATTTAAATAGTCCCATGCTTGCTTCATCTTCACTTTAGGTTTCTTGAACACTTGGCTAAGATATTTTAACTTTTTCTATATAAGCATGTCCCCCATCTGTACCTCTACCTTATAACTAATCATTTTTTCCTTGATGGATGTCATGTATGCCAATAGTTCCTTGCTCTCTTTCAATGGATTGTTTCATTTTCACCTTAGGTTTCTCACCTTGCAATTCCTCAATCTCATCAAAAGCACTTTGTCTTCTCTCTTTGTCTCTAACCATCATGTCGTCAAGTGTGGATTCTTGATCAATGTTACTACCCTCTCCTAAAAGAACTAAATCATAGCTAACCTTAGTACCTTCAACATTACACTTCACTGACACCTACAACTCTCTTTTGCTTCTCCACTTGTATTGGATGCTTATTTATTTTTCCATCTTACATCTGCAACTTAGTTTGATCATTATGCTTCTCTATATTTCCTTTCCCCCTCAAACATTGCTTTCTTAACTTTGCAATCTCATTCACTAAAATCCTCTTTCCTTTTCCTTTTGCATCAAAATTTCTTTCACTTACAACCTCCCAAACAAGTGCACCATTTTTGTTTACACCATCCCTTTCTTTAGACACATCACATTCTTCATTTTGTTTGTCATAGGCTACTGTGTATGATAGACCAACCCCTAGTACAAAAGCCATTTAGTGACTAGCACCTCTCCTTGGAAGCATGATGTCAAAAAAATTATCAACCACTATGTCTAAATGATCTTTCAATACATCCTGAACTTCCCAAGGAAACTCTTCAATGCTTGTTCATGTTATTGTTACCAATTTTTCACTATAGCTCAATTGGTGGAGCTAGATTAAACATTGTTATATCTTAAAGTGAAATTGTAGTTATTTATGCTTTATGCTTAAGTGTTGTTTGCACTTTGTTCATTATTCATCAAGTGACAGTTATGCTTTGAAAAGAGGAAACAAAGTTTTGAGAGATTGTGTTTCAATGTTACACAATTAAATGAAGTACAAAATTGAGCATACAATAATAAAGCATTTCAGATTGCTTTTATTTTTTTTATGAACTAATTCATATTTACAGAGCTTCATTTGATTGCGAAAATTCAAATAATAATACAACATTGCATCGAGATGCATTTTATTTTCTAAATGAAAAGCATAGGATTGAAATCAAATATCCACACAAGTCATGGATGCAATTGTTACAGTGCATCACTAGTATCACACTACATTATGGAAGATGCATTAAAAGAAGAAATAACATAACAACATAATCATCATTGCCTAATTGGTTGATGGTCGATGTTGAAGTGGTGCACCTTTTGTCTTCTCCAAGCTCTGTTGACCTATGGGAAGGAAGAGAGGGATGTCAAAGGCTCCAACTATGAAGATACCTATATGAACCATCAACAATAATGCAGCCTGCTACTAATCATACATGAAAAAATCAAGTGAAGTGCAAAGACATAGGCTAAAAAGAAGAAACATCAACATCATCATTCATTATTTTTATGCTAACATTGTTTACTTCTTTGTGCGGGTATCGGAAAAATCATGAAGTTGATTATCATTTGAAGACCAAGCATGTGGAGAAAAATAGGCTCCCACAAGGGTAGAGCTCAGCATGCTGCCCCTTATTCATTACAAGTGGGACAAGATAGTAATTACATCACCATATTCATCAAGAAAAGAAATTATATACAACTGAAAGAGTAAAGAAGAGTTATCCATCAAGCCATTAAACCAACTGTGCATTCATAACAATCATGTAAATGCTTTCTGAAAGCTACAGGTGAACTGTGAGTTTAATTTCTCAATCATTTAACTAAGTACATTTGTCTCAAAGCATTGTTGTATGGTTTATGTTCTCTTGCCACAATATTATTTGTTAATCATGTTCATAA
>VDFB02230638.1:0-15025 GCA_007258455.2 Sequoia sempervirens | reverse complement strand
CAAAGTGGTGCTCCATATAAATTTAGCCAACAATTTTAGTTGAAAAAAATGTGGAAGTATCTAAATTAGCTATAATGAATCTTACTAAATCATATCTTTGACCAACATTGATTTTTAGTTAGAAATACTTATATTCAGTTGTGCTAATAAGTTGGTTGAAAGTGTGATACAACTTTGTGCTTTTACCCTATTACAATTTAACATGCTATGGAAAATTCCTCCTACTTATCACAAAATATGTCTGCTGAAATTTTTTCACTAAACATAAATGATAGTTTTTTACAACTTTTGAAACATTGTTTCCATGGTCAAATAGATATGAGATTTAAAAAATGAGAGATTTTATTATGGAGATATCTTATGTGCAGCTATAAGTTAAGATGAAATATTCATAAGTTCCATAGATTATAAGAAACAATTCATCATAGTTTGGTAGCTTTTTGCACTTAGGGTTCTTAAGAGATATATGTCAGAATAGTGTAGCCTAAAATGTTTAGTTATCCTAGGAAATGAATTGAGGCCTTCCCTAACATTCACCTACTCACCCAAATGTGTTGGAATAGTCATCTCAACATCATGACACATGAAATGCAAAATATGGTTGTCAATAAGTTTTAATTGAATGCAAATGATGATTTTTGTAACTTTTGAAACATTGTTGTCATAGTAAAATGGATCAAAGATTTGTAAAAATGAGAGAGGTTATTGTGGAAGGACCCTACATGCACCTGTAAGTTCAATTTTGTTTAGAGGTTCCATGAATTGCAAGAAACAGTTTGTCATAGTTTGATAATTTTTTGCACTTAGGGATTTAAGAGATTGCACTGCAATAGTGTAGCCTAGAATAATCAACTATCTTAGGTAATGATTATAGGACTTTTATAGTGTTCAAACACACACTCAGACATATTTGTGTAGTAATTTTAGTCCCACAATGAACAAAATACAAAATATGGTTGCTGACAACTTTTCATTGAATGCAAATAACATTTTTTGCAACTTATAAAATATTGCTATGGTTAAATGGATATTGAATATTTGAAAAAATGAGAGAGGTTGTTGAGGAGGGACTCTACATGACCTATAAGTCTAGAAAAAATGCTCATAGGTGCCACAAATTGTGATAAATAGTTTTTCATAGTTTGACAATATTTTGCACTTAGGACTCTTAAGAAATTGCATCAAAATAATGTAGATTGAAACATTGGATGTCCTAGGGAATAAAAGAGGTATTTTGTAGTGTTCACTCACCCACTTGGTTGTGATGGCATAGTAAATTTATCCCCACAATGTATGAAATGTAAAATATTGCTACCAACAACTTTTCACTAGATATAAATGACACTTTTTGCAACTTCTGAAATACTACTGTCATGGTCAAATGGATTGGAAATTTGAAAAATTGAGAGGGGCTATTGTGGAAGGACCCTACATGCACTTGCAACTTTAGATAGAATGTTCATGGGAGTCATAGGTTCAAGAAATGGCCCATCATAGTTTGGAAAAAAATTCACTTAGGGATCTTAAGAGATTGCACTAGAATAGTGTAGCCCAAAACAATTGAATATATTATAGAGTGAACAAAAGACTTCCCTAGTGTTAATCCACTCACTCAAACTTGTTGGAATAGTCAGTTTAGCCCATGATCACAAATGAAAAATATAGCTATCAACAACTTTTCACTAAATGTAAATGATGCATTTGCAACTTTTGAAATATTATCAATTTCCATGATCAAATGGATTGGATATTTAAAAAATGAGAGAGGTTATTATGGAGGGACCATACATGAATTTTTGGGTTTATATATAACATTTGTAGGTTCCATGAATTCTAAGAAACATGCCATCATAACTTAATAATTTTTTGCACGTAGGGCTCTTAAGAGACTATGTCAGAATAGTGTAGCCCATAATGATTGGGTATATTGGAAAATTGATAGATTATTTCCCTAGCATTCACCCATCCACCCAAATATGTTGGCACAATTGGTTTTTCCTCATGACATAAAAAATGTAAAATATGGCCTATTTAGTGTTCTTTATCCTTCTTAGTAGCCCTATTTTAGGATAAATGATGCAGGAGCATCCTGAGTTGTGAGAGCAATCTTGCATTAACAAAAAAAAAAAGTATTTTAATTTTTAAATTCCTAAGGTTTGGTGATTTTGTAGTTGGAGAATAAATTACAATTTATTGGCCAAAATAATGTAATAAACAATTGGCCTTATGGGTATGTGCAAGATCATCATGAAAAACAGTCTCTTTAAGTGGCAAAAAATCTCAAAAAAATCAAAGTTAGGGCAACTCTGGATTACAAAAATTTGAATAATTTATATATATTATTTCAAAATATGTAAAAATAGAATTTGTAGAAAACCGGAATGTAGTTTCTGTAAACAATAGGTTTATTTAAAAAAAGTTCCATTGGTGAAAATTCTGAAATTTCAATGCAAAGTGGTACTTCTAAAGTAGGGAAAAATAAGAAGTAGGTGTCCTGGCCTAACCACCCTAACCACAAAATAAAATGATAATATTTTTATAAAATTCTTAGATATAAGTAGAGAGAGGACTCCGTTCATGTGATACATATTTTTGTAATTTTTTTCCAAGTAAATAATTAATTATGAATTTTTATTATTTACAACTTTTTAAAATATAAAATTTATATGTCCGACCTAATCTTTAATCCTTTTGGTCAAAACTTCATGAAATTTATTTTTATTTTTAATCCTATATGTGAAGATACGTGACACATGTTTTGGGATTCAAAATGTGATACCCATTTGAAAGTAGATGTTTTCAATCAGCCTATCAATTAGTACTTTAGTCGTAATTCAAATATAAAATGAATAATAATTAATTATTAAATTCAAAGTAAAGCATAATTTATATTGGTGGAAAGATGAGAATCTCTTTAAATACCCTTTTCATTGCAACAATTTTGGGTAAAAAAAAATTCGTCAGCAACATACCCATCATATTGCCACTTTTTGGGCCCACCATGATCCTCGCAAGACATACCCTATTATTGTTGCAAAATCTTGATGTGGGAGATAGTTTAAGAGTCAAATCTTGAAAAATAAAAAAATGCAAAGATAGGCATGGATTTTTGGGAGTTACAACTTGTCATAACTCATTTATTATTTTCTAACTGATAGAAAATAAAAAATGGGTTCCCAAGTAGTGATGGTTATGAAATTTCTAATGTTGACCCTATTCGAGTGGAGTGGAGGAGTCAAGATGGAGTCCAAAAGATAGGCATGAATTTTTAGGAGTTACAATTTTCCATAACTCATTTATTCTTTTCTAAATGATAGAAAATAAAAAATGGGTGCCCAAGTGGTGATGGTTATGAAATTTCTAATTTTGACCTTATTCGAGTGGAGTGGAGGAGTCAAGATGGAGTCCAAACTTAGAATTATTCCTTGGGGAGTGGATGAGCATGAAAATGTTGTTTTTATTATTTCGTTTAATGTTCTTTGGAGTCTCTTTTGCAGGTTGGGGTCATGACCTCTTGAAAGTTACACTTTTGGGTGTGGAAAAACGCATTGAAAGAAGCAAAAAAGGTGGAAAATCATTCATTTTTGTAGGCTAAAAGGTGGGAGGGAATAAAGGAGGTCATAAAACCTACCTTGGAGGTTTTTGGAAGCCATGAATGTTTCAGGTTTGAAGTTTTAAGAATAGCAAATTAATATTTGCAAGTTTGGTGAGAGATAGGATTAGCTGTAGGAAGAAGATTGTAGGTTGATCTTTGAGTGAAGAAAGAAAGGTTGAAGGAGAGGATTGTGTTGAAAGTTTTGATGCTGCAAATAAACATGTTTTTTGGGACTAATATCAGGCCCATATGAGTTTTGAATTGATGTAATTAGAAGCCAACAATATTGGAATGTGTTTTGTAAACAGTTTGTAAGTTTCAATTTAAAATTTTCTAGTTTTGCTTGCATAGTTTGGGGTTTTGAATCCATCATATTTTATTTTTAGATCATATTTCTTGGGGTTTTTGAGTGTTTGTTTGAGATGGTTATTAATAGGGAAAATCAAATTCAAATGATGTAGTAAGAGGCCAATAGGGTTGGCACATTGTTATGTAAACTTGGTTCAGATTTCAATACCAAATTTTTGAGTTATTGTTGCAATGTTTATGCAAGTTTGTGTGAGGTTTTTAAGAAGGTATTTAAATGGTATTTGAAGGGTTATGCATCCCTTTCATCAGTGGTATCACAAGCTGGTTGTTCCTAAGTGTGCAGGAAGAAGTGCCAATGTGAGGCAGTTAGCACCATGACCTACAGGTAGAGAGTGTAGCAGTCGCAAAGAGTGTAGAAAAGTGTTTGAAAAAATGTAGAAGCCAGGAGAATGTTTTTGATGAAGAAATAATTTATAGAGCCACAAATAGAGAATCAAGATCCCATCTAGAGGAGTAATTTATTCCAAACAAGGTGTAAAGTGACTGGGAAATGTTGCCAATTCATTGTGGATAGTGGTAGCACCAATAATATTGTATCCGAAGAGATGGTAAACAAGCTGAAATTGAAAAAAATCAAGCATCCTAGACCATACTATATTTATTGGTTGCAAGGATATTTCTAGATATGGGTAAGTGAGAAATGTGTTGTTGATTTTCAAATTCATAGATATAAGGATGTGATTGTATGTGATATAGTACCTATGGATATATGTCATGTTTTGTTGGGTAGACCATGGTTGTATGATTGAAGATCTCTACATAATGGTAGGAAGAATACAAATAGCATCATAAAGGATGGAGAAGAATATGTTTTGAATCATTTGCAAGATAGGAAAGAGGAAGTGGCAAAAGAAGTTTTAGTAGATAATAAGGATAGAAAGGAAAATAAAATAGGAAGGGTTGAATCTTATTGTTCTTTTGGTATTGATATGTTTGCAAGTGAAACTTTGTGTGTAGGGAAGAAGGACAAAAAGGAAAATGTTGAAATCATTTTTCAAAGGGATAAAGAGGGAAAAGAAGAGGAAAGTACACCAATGATTAATGATGATGAGTGTTCTTTGGAGGACTTGAAAGTAATGGAAAATGAAAGTGCAGCTAAGAGTGAAGGTGAAGAAGATATGGCTGCAGGTAGTGGTGAAGAAAAGGTTGAAGAGAAATAGGTAATGCATAATATGTTTCATTTTTATTATGAAGCTGAGAGTGGATGTTGTGTAGATGAAAATATTTCAGCAACTGGTAGAAAAGGAATGACAAGTGTTGAAAGAAGGTGGAGTGAAGATTGCAACAAAAGGTAATGAGGTGAAATCATATTTTGATGAATGCTTTGATGAGGTTACAAATGATATTGAAAAAAGTAGTGAGGAGGTAAAACATTTTCTTTTTAATTATTTTCATGATAAGTTGGATGATTTAGTGAATTCAAATGAGATGGTTTAGTTAGAGATTGCTAGTGAAGTATGGAAGGAAAATAATTTATATGGAGTTGTAGAGTCTAGTGCAGGTACATTTTGGTGGAGGTGGTCAAACTATGGTGGGTTGAATGCCACAAGATTAGAGGAGAGTATGAGATAAATTTAGAGGATGTGGTTGGTTCATGGTGGAGTTGATTTCACATTCAAGGGATTGAGTGTTGAGAAGAGTTGTCTGAGAAGGATACTAGTTCTAGTTAGGTGCTTGAAGAGAAGGAAGAAGAACAAATTAGAGGTATCTATTTTATTAATAAAGTTTGATGTAGATTGCTTGCAATCTGAAAGGGTGGTACTACCACTCAACTCCATTTTGTGAATCTAGATTTACAAAATTTTCCTACCTTGGGTGTTCGATGCAAGAGCATCCTGGGTTGTGAGATAAATCTTGCATCAACAAAAAAAAAAAAAGTATTTTAATTTTTAAATTCCTAAAGTTTGGTGATTTTATAGTTGGAGAATAAATTACAATTTATTGGCCAAAATAATGTAATAAAGAATTGGCCTTATTAATTTTTTGCAAAATCTTGATGTGGGAGATTGTTTAGGAGTCAAATTTTGAAAAAAAATTTAAAAAATGGAAAGATAGGTGTGGATTTTTGGGAGTTACAACTTTCCATAACTCATTTATTCTTTTCTAAATGAAAATAAAAAGCGGGTGCCCAAGTGGTGATGGTTGTGAAATTTCTAATTTTGACCCTATTCGGGTGGAGTGGAGGAGTCAAGTTGGAGTTCAAACTTATCATCATTCCTTGGGGAGTGGATGAGCATGAAAATGTTTCTTTTATTATTTCATTTAATTTTATTTGGATTCTCTTTTGTAGGTTGGGGTTGTGAAATCTTGGGAGTTACACTTTTGGGTGTGGAAAATTCATTGAAAGAAGCAACAAAAGGTGGAAAATCATTCATTTTTGCAGATTGGAAGGTGGGAGAGAAGAAAGGAGGTCATAGAAACTACTACCTTGAGGCTAAGGCTGGAATCCTGGGTGGAATGCTCTATGCTCTTGAAGGTATAAGAGCAAGAAATTAAGATTTAAAATTACCCAAATTCCCCTTTCGCAGCATGCAAACTTCTTTCCCCAAAAAAGTTACTCAAAAATCAAAAAGTAGCCCATAAATAGACCCATTTTGGTTTGGAACCAAAGACAACATTCAAGATAAGATTTTTTTGGCGATTTTTGGCACCAAAGCTACAATTTGAAATTCAAAAATCCAAGCCCTAATTCGAAAAATTGGTACTTTCAAAAATCGCCAACTTCGAAGTCGTGAATCTCTTGATTCGCGACTCCATTTTTCAAACCGTTTGCACTGCCAGAAAGGTTTCAGAGTGAAGAATGCGCTAAGAACCTATTTTGATAGTTCTAATAATTTCTAGGCCCATATGGGACCATTTCGTGCCTCAAACTGGACTTAGAAGGTTTTTTAGGGCAAAAAGCAAAAATTGGAACTTGAATAACTTTCAAACTGTGAATGATCATGACCTAATTCTTTCGCCAAAGTGTTTATTTTTCCATCATGAACCTTCCCATAAATTTTTGTCTTCCCACACCTTAAAATTCATACCTGCTAAAAATAGCAGTTGAGCAAAAAAAGCAGAAAAGCAATTCTAAAAGTTGGAAACTCTTATTCGACGAAAAGGGTATCCAGAAATGTAAAAACATCTACAAAAAGAAAACAATGGGAACATAAATGAAAAGCATCTTTTTGGGTGATGCAAGATTGCCCCTCACACCACTCTTTATGGGCTGTTTCTGATTTTGAGTAACTTTTGGGGAAAAGAGTCTGGATGTCGCGAAAAGGGGAATCTGGGTAATTTTCTGTAAGTCTGTAATTGGCATGTATCACAGAGCTCGAGGATTTGTGATCGTCTGCATGTAAGAGTTCCATATTTTTGAATAAAATATTATTCTCTATTTTGTGAAAGTGTTATTCTCAGGTCTCTAAGCTTGCTCCCTATCAAGAACTCCAATTTGAGGCTATTGAAGCCAATTTAATGTTTCTGTGTTCAAGGTTTAAGAGCAAAAAATTAAGATTTATAAGTTTGGTGAGAGATAGAATTAGCTACTGGAAGAAGATTGCAAGTTGATCTTTGGGAGAAGAAAGCAAGGTTGAAGGAGAGGATTATGTTTCAGGTTTTGATGCTGAAAATAAACATGTGTTGCAGGACTAATATCAGGCCCATGCGAGTTTTAAATTGATGTAATAAGAAGCCATCAATATTGGAATGTGTTTTGTAAACAATTTGTCAGTTTCAATGTAAAATTATCTAGTTTTGCTTGCATAGTTTGGGGTTTTAAATCCATCATATTTTATATTTAGATCAGATTTCTTGGGGTTTTTGAGTGTGTGTTTCAGATGTTTATTGAGAGGGAAAATCAGATTCAAATGATCTACTAAGAGGCCAATAGGGTTGGCACATTATTATGTAAATTTGGTTCAGATTTCAATACCAAATTTTTGAGTTATTGTTGCAATGTTTATGCAAGTTTGTGTGAGGTTTTTAAGAAGGTATTTAAGTGGTATTTGAAGGGTGATGCATCCACTTCATCAATAAATATGATGGGAAAAGAATGTTTATGCATCTTCTTGGGAATCTAAACATAACTTTAGATACCCTTTATGGAGATACAACTCATTTTATAGTGGTATCCTGAAATATGAAACATACACCATTCAAAGTAGATAATAATTAATCCTAATTAACCCTCTAGGTCTCTAAAATTATTCTTTTGAGAGAAAACCATAATACATACGAAAATAGTACAAAACCTACTTGAAAAAGTGGATTAGGCTAACACAAACCTACAAACCCAAATTGATTTTTGAGTTAATATTTAGTTTTAAGACCTCTAACCAAGAAATTTATATATTTTAAGAATGAATTTGATTGAACTATATTCAAGCCCCATTTTTGGATAGAACATAAATACTCATGATTGTAATTAGGACCATTTGGTCCTTGAAAGAGTAAGGTTGGTGATGAGGAAGCTAATTCCTTTGGTTTCAGGGATCTCCTTGTATTTCCCTTTGTAGGACTAATGTTAATGAGTAATAATAGTGATGGTAGGGGTTGCCATATTCTATAAAATGGTCACTACACATGTTACACATATAGTAAAATGAACTATAACTATAACTATATATATATGTATGTATGTACATGTATGTATGTATGTATGTATGTATGTATGTATTTGAGGTTTCCCCCCTCCCAAAATCCTATAGTTGTTATAGTATAATGTAATATCCCCTCTTAAATAATTTTCAAATCTGCCATAAAGATTTTTCTCGAACACCAAAAAATAAAAAATTGGGTATAATGGAATTTCACCAATAAATTATGATTTTTATTATTAAATTATTTGAAAATGAGATGGAGGTGCCTTCCTACAGAAAAAGCATGGTTTATAATATTAATTTCCTGCCATTTACAACAACAATAACCAATTTTTTTTTGCAAATTACACCATTTATAATACAAATTAATGGCTTAAACTTCAACCAAAGCAACTATAACATTCATAAAAAATCACCAACACTTAATACAATACCTAGGAAAAAAAATTGCATATGAAAAATTCTGAAATATACTAAAAATTCTATTAACAACAACAATACAAACCCACACCAAAAATTTACACTTCAACACAAATTATTCCTATGATCTGCTTGACCAAAATAACAAAATGAATTCTTGGGTGAAATTTTTCTTGTAGACTCTCAAACACACTATCTTTGAGTCCCAAATCTCTTTGATTTTCTAGTCTCAAAGATTACTCCAACAATGGTTTATCAACCTTTGCTAGGAAGCTATAACCTGTGTGAAGAAAGCAAAACATGGAACATAAGCAATCAACAAACACTTATTTTAATATTGTCCAAAACCTCTAGCCACCAAATTGGGTGCTTAAATACCAATGCCTAGGAGAACAAGCTTGCATAGAAAGATTGTAACTCCCACTGCCATGTGTTGAATAAAAAATCAGATGCAACTGGAAAATTTGCCAAAGTAGAAATGTCAGCCTACACCACTCTCAAGCCAATTGGCAACAATTTGTCCTTCCCAAAAATCCATGCCAAAACTTGGTCAAATCAATTAATTAATAAGTATTTGATATTTAACTCCAAAATATTATTTATCTTGAAAAACCAACTTTTCTCAGCTAAATTGCATCCAAACTTACCTTTTTAGGACATCAGTCCTACTATAAATAGAAATTTTCTAAATTTAGAAAGGGGACATGACAAGTCCTCCCTCCAAAAATTGCTTATCCTCAGGAAATGTAAGTTTGGATGATAAAGAACCTCTAAACCTTCCCAGGTTGCATCTTCAATGGGAAAATCCTTCCACTTGACCAAATGCTTAGTGATGCTTCTATTTCGTAGATTCTTCTCTTTTGTTTTCAAAATATTCTCAGGAATTAAAAGTAGTTTTCATTCATCATCTAGAGGTGGCATCACAAGAGAAGTCACAACTTGTTGTCCCACAACCTTCTTCATGCATGAAACATGGAAAACATTGTGTATCTTACAACTGGGTGGGAATCCAACTCATATGTAATATTCCCAACCTTCTTGATGACTTTGCAAGGCTAGAAAACTTTTGGTTCCATCTTCTTTGCTCCACTCCTCTTTAAAGAACTTTTCTTATATGGTTGCAACCTCACAAAAACCAAGTTACCCACTTCAAAAACCCTCTCTATTCTCTTCTTATCTACATATAAATTTTGTTGATTTTGAGCATGATTCAAATTATTTTCAAGGGACCTTAAAATCTCTTGACTTTGCTAGATAAAGTCACTTGTTGTAGGGACTCTACTATCTGAAAACAATTCAACAAAAGAAAGAGCATCATAGCCATATAGAGCATGGAAAGGAAACATTTCAATAGAAATATGATGAGACATGTTATAATAATACTCTCCTATGTGTAACCATTTCACCCAAGCACCTTGTTGATTTGAGATATAATTCCTCAAATACCCTTCTATCCAATTATTGACAATTTATGTTTTCCCATCCATTTGAGGATGATAGATTGTGCTAGGAGTAAGTTATGTACCTATAAAATAGAATAATTTCTTCCAAATGGAACTAAGAAACCTGTTGTCCCTACCACTAACAATGCTCCTCAGCAACCCATGTAATCTGATTTAAAAAGAAACAAATTTGCTACTTGAGATGCCTTAAATTTAGAAGTAATAGGAAAGAAATTTGCATACTTTTTCAACTTTTCTACCACCACAAATATGAAATATTTACCTTGATATTTATGAAAAACTATGATGAATTCCATGAAGATGCTTTCCCACTTGTGCTCAAGAATTGGGAGTGGTTGAAGCAAACCTGCTAGAAAAATCTGCTCACCCTTGTTCTGTTGACATACCATATATTCCCTAATGTGAGTTTGAGGATATCTATTTCATTCCCTTCTAATAAAACCTCTCACAATCTTTCTTATATGTTTTATAATAACCTTGGTGACTAACCAATGGAGTATCATGAAAGATGCTTAAATATTCTCATTAATCTTAGAACTTGAGACCAAGTATACTCTGTTCTTATAATAGATTAAACCATCAGCAATGATGTACCTATCATCTTCCAATTTTCCATCCAAAATTTTAGTGGAAAATGAGTCCTTAGCATATTCTAAAATTATATTTACTTTCCAATCAATAGTGATAGTGGAAATAGAACACAAGGAAGGATTCCTAGAAAGTCCATTAGCACCTACATTTTTCTTTCCTTTAATATATTCAATCTCAAAATAATAAGCATGCAATTTACTCACCCATTTCTATTGGTGATCATTCAAATCCTTTTGATTCAAAAATAATTTCATACTATTATGATCAGTCTTAACAATAAACTTACCACAGACTAGATATTGTTTGAACTTGTCTAGAGCATGCATAATTGCCAACATCTCTTTGTCATAAATAGAATACCCCTTTTCCAAAAGATTCAGTTTTCTACTTTCAAATTATATGGGATGTCCCTTTTGAGTTAGAACAACTATAATACCTTCCCTAGAAGCATCACATTCAACAATAAATGGGAGATACAAATTTAGAATTGCAAGCACTAGGCAGGAGCTCATTACCCTTTTGAGTTTTCCAAATATACCTTGAGTTTTTTCATCTCAAACAAAAGCTCCTTTCTTAGTCAAATCATTCAAGAAAGCAATAAGTTGAAAAAAAACTTTGAAAATCTTCTATAGTAACTACATAACCCAAAGAACCCTCTCAATTGAGTAATATTAGTGGGTGTGGCCAATCTACTATAGCTTGCATATTATGTGGGTCAACCTGCACTCCTTGTGAGTCCTAAATACAAAATTTTAGTCAGGAAAAATCCACATTTAGACAATTTATCATAAAAGGATCGCTGCTCCAAAATGCTAAAAATTGTACCCAAGTGTTCTAGATGCTCTTTCCAAGTTTTACTATAAATCAAAATATCATCAAAGAACACTATTTTATTTTTACTGAGCTACCTACTAAACACTTTATTCATGCAATATTGGAAAATTATTGGTGCATTTGTGAGGCCAAATGGCATGGAAAGAAAATAAAAGTGACCATAATGTCAATAGAAAGCAATATTCTCCTTATCCTATTTCCTCATGCAGATTTGATGGTAACTCAATCTCAAATCAATTTTAGAGAAATAAACCATTGCATGCAACTCATCAATAAGTTCATCTATCCTTGGTATGGGATACCTATTCTTAAATTTTTTCTTGTTTAGATCTCTATAGTATTTACACATTCTTATTGTGCCATCCTACATTTTAACCTAGACTACATATAAGAGGAAAATGGACTAGAACTAAGTCTTATGAAACCCAAATTAAGAAGCTCCTAGATGGTTTTTTCTATATCCTCATTATAACTCCTTGGGTGGCGGTAGGGAGTAGTAATAATGGGTTTGGAAACCTATTCCAACTCCATGAAATGTTAAAAATCTCTATCTGGTGGTAACTCTGGAGGAAAATAATTGAAAATGAGGCTATGCTTATAAAGAATTGACTAAATTTCAAAATGATTTTTACCTAGATATTTGAAGGAACTTGTTGTATGGATCAAGATTATTTCTACCCAAGCTACTTGTCCCCTCCTAAAATTACTTTCCATCCTCTTAGCTAAAACCAATCTCAGTGCCCCATTCATTAGGCCTCTTAACATAATTTATTTTCTATTGCCTTGAAACTTGAACTCCATGGTTTGGTGGTTTGTGTAGTATCCTCCAATAGAATTTTGCCATTGAGAACCCAATACAACATTAGTTTCCCATAAATTTCAACCACATAAAATTCATCACATATATCATAGTCAACAAAAGTCATTTTGAGTTGTTGAACCATTCGAGTGCAAGGTATAGTAAAACCATCAACAATAGTAACATTGAAACTATCAAAGTCTTATGTCTTCAATCCTCTCTTGGACAAAATAAACTTCATCTATAAAGTTATGTGTTACACCATTGTCTATGAGGATGGTTATAGCCCTTTTTCTAGCTATAACTCCTCGAACTTTGAAGGGATGGTATCTAGGTGCTCTAGATAGGGCTGCTATGGTGACTCCCTTACTAGTTTCTCTTCCTTCTTTTGATTCAGTATTCTCTTTGGAATCTTGGAAGTCCTCCTTATTATCTATGTCTGAATCTGAAACCACCTTGATAAAATGCACTTGTCCTTTCCCCAAGCATCTATGCCTTGAATCCCATGGTTCTAGGATACAAGTAAAACAAAGCTTCTTCCTTTGAAGTTCAGATTTTGTCACATCATCCACCTTCTTACTAGGTGAGTTTGGAAAATTCTTTGGTGGGGGAATTGTAGTATTATTTTTCTGAAAATTTCCCTTATGTTTCCATGTATTTGGAGGTTTGGATTGATGGAAACCCACTTTCTTGAGCATGGAGACTTCAAGCTGCAAAATTCTCTTAATTTCTTCCTATAGAGTAGTGGGTGAGAATGCCTTAACTAGACCCTTAATAGGCTCTTCAAGGCCTTCCAAGAATACATATATGATCCATTTTTCAGACATATCCACCACCATAACAACAATCTACTGAAATTTTTTAACACAGTCATCTATGAAATTTGTTTGTCTTAAGCTAGAAAACTCTTTAAAATACTCCATCCTTAAGCTTAGATATATCTATTAAAATTTGAATGAAATCATCAAATAAATTTAACTTATCATGAAATTGAGTGGTCATTCCATGGTAACACTAGTCATAAGAAGCTCCTTCAAGATGAAAAGTTTCATATTGTATGGCATATTGTTCTTTCATTGGACTGAGTGTGAAATAGGTTTGCAATTTCTTCAACCATACTCTACTTGAGATTTTATTGATTTCATCAAAGGTAGGAGATGAGAGTTTATTAATTTTCCTCTTAAATTCTCCTCCACTAGAATCATGGTGATGCTTGTAACCACTTACTATCATCATACTTTGCATTTGAGAGACAATCATTATAAGGGACTACACTTTTTAACCCTTCATCCTGATTTTCATAAGAAGCTCTTATGGTTGCAAGTTATCTTGCCAAATATTCTATGGGATATGGAGTTGAGTTAGTTGTAGGAGGATAACCTTTAGGTAGGAAAATATATTTTTATGACCATTTTGAATTTATCTAATGTGACTTAAAAGTGCTACCCTTTCGATTAGGCGTTGTTGGATTTTGTATTTTCTCTACCAATAATCTCATCAATTCTCTTATCTCAGTGAGACTATTAGTGGTTAGATTTTGAATCCTCTGAAGATACTAGAGAAATTTCTTATGCATTTCATCAACATCAACAATCTCTCTACTCTTGGAAAATACTTCACTTCCTTCCAACTATAGATTTGAGGCAATTTCTTTATGCTTCTCCCACTGCAAATACCTCTTTTCTCTGTCACTTAGCTACATATAAGTGGTAAAAACCTTAGGATGGAAAGATCATTGCTTTGATACCACTGTAATATCCCCTCTTAAATAATTTTCAAATATTCCATAAATATTTTTCTCAAACACCAAAAAATCAAAAATTAGGTATAATGGAATTTCACCAATAAACTCTAATTTTTATTATTAAATGATTTGCAAATAAGATGGAGGCACCTTTCTATAGAAAAATCATGGTTTTTAATATTAAGTTGATTCCATTTACAATAGAAAATAGTCACCTTGTAATATCCCCTCTTAAATGATTTTCAAATCTACCATAAAGATTTCTCTCAAGCACCAAAAAATCAAAAATTGGGTATAATGGAATTTCACCAATACACTCTGATATTTATTATTAAATGATTAGTAAATGAGACGAAGACACCTTGCTATAGAAAAATCATGGTTTTAATATTAATTTTTTTCCATTTACAAAATTAAATAGTAACCACAATCTTGATACAAATTACCTGTATAATACAAAACAATGGCTTAAACTTCAACCAAAGCAACTGTAGCATCCATACAAAATCACCAACACTTAATACAATATCTGGGACATAATTTAATTACATATAAAAACTTCTGAAATCTTCTAAAAATTCGGTTAACAATAGCAACACAAACCCACACCACAAACTTGCACTTCAA
>VDFB02230637.1:0-33816 GCA_007258455.2 Sequoia sempervirens | reverse complement strand
CCATTAGTAGGTCAAGTACACAACCACCATTATGTACAAGCATACAAAGAAGCTAGGATATTCTAGAAGCTTATAGATCATCTAATGATCAACTCCATAGCCTCATTACATTCGAGGTTAATTAAAATGTGTGTTTCAATGCCAGGGACTAAAACCAAACACCCAACATAAGCACATCAAACCACAATCATAACAACAAAATTTTCTCCATATGACTAGGGAGCCAAACACAGGTACCCAACATGAATAATTTGATGCACACGACCACAAAATGTAAGAAAACCACCATGTATTTAGACTATAAAATTATGTCAAACAAGAGCTCCAAATCAATAACTTATAAAATGTAGCCACATGATCAATTCCATAAAACCCCATCTTCAACACCCAAGTCTCATACCTAGTACCATTGAAGCACAAAAAATAACACACTCCTACTGTAGTAAAAATCCCAATCAATCACTCCAAGAAAAGGTGTCCCCTTCTCTAATCAAGCCAACCGAGCTCTGATACCAAATGTTGAAAAACATGATAAAAATTGCAATGAAAATATGTAGATAAATTCATGCATCCAAATTAACAAAGTAATAAATCACAGCTAAAACTAGATTACAAAAGATGCAAACCATAACTCAAGAATTACATGGAGAAACCTTTGCGGGAAAAAACTCCACACCCAAAGAGATCCAACACTTGTATTAAACCTTCAAATGAGTTACATCAATACAACTTCTCCCTCTAAACTATTGCACCACTTCATGGCTTTAACTACCTACAATTTAACTTGTTTTCTCTGCAAATCAAGCACTAAATATATAGGCATGAGAAAAAACACAAATCAAGAATGGTTTCCAAAACCATTTAGTCATAAATCACAAAGAAAGAAACTTTATCTTCCAACTTGCGATTTTATCCATTTTTTAGTAACATGCACATACAACTAAAAAATATGTTTTATCTTTTTCCAAACTCACATTTATCTTCCCCTTTTCTTCATTCTCTTTCTAATTTTACAATTAAAACACTTTGCAAGTTTTCATAGTTGCATTTAGCAACTTTCATGACAACTAAAAGATAATTGCCAATTGCCAATTAATAACTAAAATCAAAGAAAGATTGAGACACTTTCTCAACATTCTCCCACTCATTGAACACCTTGCAAAAAGCATAAAGAGAAACTGAATAAACCAAGCTTTGGGAGAAGTGTTCATCTGTAGATCTGCACAACCGCAATTTTTGATTAACTGTGTAAAAACTGCAAAACCATTATGTTTACAAACATAGATGCAAATCCATATCCACTTATCACCTGGAAGACCCACAAGTCTATAAAAAACTTGAATAGTTAAGTGAGAGTAATGGAATTTCATGAATATGCATTAGTATAGATTTTTAATGAAAAATCCACAAAACCCTCAGATCCAACCAACATTAAACTGATACATGCAAGTACAACCAACCATAGGAAGAAGAGGTCTAGGAATTCCAATCCCATTAGTAGGCCAATTCCACAACCACCATCATGTACAAGCATACAAAGAAGCTAGGCTATTTCAGAAGCTTATAGATCATCTAATGATCAACTCCATAGCCTCATTGCATTCAAGGTTAATCAAATTGTGTGTTCCAATGCTAGGGGTTAAAACCAAACACCCAACATAAGCACATCAAACTATAGTCATAACAACAAATTTTCTCCATATAACTAGGGAGCCAAACACCAGTACCTAACATGAATACTTTGATGTTGATGCAATGCTAGAGGAAGATAACTCACTTTCAAAATCTTATTTAACAATACTCAAAACCTCATTGGTTGTCCTTTTAATTAGGACTCATTTCCCTTCATAAAACCATTGATTCCAAACACTCAATCATGCAATCAAAGTTAAAATTTCCTCCATGACCTTCAAAACTACTTTAATAACATCATGAGAATGACTTATTTAAATCAGCTAGGTTCCTTAAAGCATCAACCCATGACTATTTTACTTACAAATGTCCTCAATTACCAACAAGGCACTTTACAAACCACCAAACTCCAATCTTTGCTTCCCAAGACACAAAAAATGAATCAAATCCTTGGAACAAATTTACTAGGCATGAACAACATGATTAAACTCCTTTTACACCAACATCAATATCACAAAACTGAGAACTTCCAAAGTTGACTATCCTAATTGAGCATTTAGGCCTATTTAGGATACCGACATAATAATTCCAATATCCAAGACTAATTTACCCTTGATGATGCCCTAGAAATATTCAAACATCTCTTCAAACTTATCAACCCATTTCCCATACCTTGATCAAGTAATTTTAACAAACACCATTCCTAAATTCATTCATTTCTAATTTCAAAGCAAGAGTATGTTAACTCTGTCTTGACATAATAGTTATTAAATGATCATCACAAACTTGTAAGATATCAATCCCTGTCTTAAAATGGATTAATCTATCTCCAAACACCCTTACAAAATAGGAAAACTAGTGAAGGATTTAAATGAACACGTTCAAAAACTCATAAAATAATACTGTATTCTATCCTTTACCAGTCTTTTACTCATTTCTTGACCTAAGATTATTGAATAAATCATCTCCATAATTAATTCCTATTAATAAATGCTTATAAAATGTTTAGTTAGACTTCCTCTTGCTTATTGAATCACAAAAATACCATTACCATGTGTGGTTTTTCAAACCCTAAGTGATGACCTTCTTGAACTCTGCTTTTTACTAGTCTATGCCAAATTTACAGTCATAAACTTCAATTCTTCACACCTTCACCTTGTGATTTTGACCCAAATCCATTAGAATATGGAGATACATGAATATAAGAACAATATCACAAATAATCAAGAGTTTCCACCCAATACAAAAGTAGAAATTTACAAATTCCTTAGCTATTGTTTACCCTAAACAGGGGTTTTAACTATTTTTACAAAAATTGCAATAACTCATTCAAAATCCCACCAAATTGCATGAAACAAGAAAAAAATGGAAGGTGATTGGAAAATTTATCACTTAAAACCATCCAATCACACATATATATCCATACAGATCCATACAATGGCCTAAAACAAAGAAATTCTATAGAAAAATGCATAAAAACAAAGATCTTCTTTACTCAATCTTCAAATCTCAATTACCCACAAATACAAAAGTGATTTAAAAGAATATTTAAATGAAATAAAACATGAATCATCACTTTCTAACTATTTTCCAATGACCTAAACTATCAATGACCTTTCATTTTCCATATTTGCACTTATTTGCAATTTTTTCATGTTTACAGCTTTTACATCTTTTAAATGACAAATTTTGAGTATATTTACATTTTTTACACTTTTTGGATAAAATTACCTTATAATTACCTAAATATGTACAAAATGACTCATTTAACCCTATTACAAAGTAAAGATACCAAATTTGATCACTTTTCAAGAATTTCCAAAATGAAGACATGATCTTGCAAATGTGTTCATGCACCATGCTTTCAGCCAAATAGAATCTAAGTCCACTTGGAGTGAGTCTTCATCCACTAGATGATTATCTTTGATGCCTTCTAAAATTTCCACCTTGAAATAGCCCATAATCACCTTCATCTTCACCTTAGGTATGAACTTGTCCATGCGAATTAGCTTTCTATCTTGCTCAACAACTGAAATCAAACTCTTCACTTCTTGATGCATCTCAATGTCTTGTTTCTCCCTTTTCCCTTTGACTTTCAAATTATTTCCTGTCCACAAGATTAGCACAACAAAGAAATAATACATTGATTCTAACACAATACCTCCATCATTCTTCAATTCTATGCAAACCTCCAAGATCAACTCATTCATGATGACCTCTTCATCCAATTTTGACACTAATTCAACATCTTCAACCTATGACATCAATTCCTTTATCTCTGCTACTCCTTCATTATCATGCTTAGGAATGTCTACAATAACTTCATCCATGAACTCTTCATTTTCATATTCAAACACTTCTTCTTCTTTCTCTTTTATCTTCATTTGCATTCTTCTTTTTGCTATCTTTTTTATGGGCCATTCAACTTTCCTTTTCACTATCAAATTCCAGCTTGTTGCTTGTCTATACAACTATTCCACATTCATCATAGACTCCTAGAACACTTCATCAAATATTCTCAACTCTTTCTTTATTGTTGCTAACTCTCTATCAAACTTTTCTTGTCTCTTTCTCTTCTTCCTTTCTTCCTTTCCTTCTCTTCCTAAAAATTCCTCTTCAACACATCCATCTTGTTCTCTTCCCAAGCAAGTTTCTCCTTGCTTCACAACTTCTCAAATTTCTCTGCCTTCTCTTGGAAACAACCAGGTTCTTCTTAACCTGCAACCAACCGCAATACAACACAAAACCACAAACCAAAAACCAACTTACCATCCCAGACCTTCTCAGCTCTGATACCACTTTGATGTAGTGCTAGAGGAATATAACTCACTTTCACAATCTTATTTAACAATACTCAAAACCTCCTTAACTGTCCTTTCAATTAGGACTCATTTCCCTTCATAAAACCATTGATTTTAGACGCTCAATCATGCAATCAGAGTTCAAATTTCCTCCATGACCTTCAAAACTTCTTTAACATCATGAGTATGACTGATTTAAATCAACTAGGTTCCTTAAAACATCAACCCATGACTATTTTACTTACAACTGTCCTCAATTACAAACAAGGCACTTTACAAACCACCAAAATCCAATCTTTGCTTCCCAAGACACAGACAATAAATCAAATCCTTGGAACAACTTTACTAGGCATGAACAACATGATTAAACTCCTTTTACACCAACATCAATATCACAAAACTGAGAACTTCCAAAGTTGACTATCCTAATTGAGCATTTAGGCCTATTTAGGATACCAACATAATAATTCCAATCTCCAAGACTAATTTACCCTTGATGATGCCCCAGACATATTCAAAACATTTGTTCAAACTTATCAACCCATTTCCCATACATTGATCAAGTGATTTTAACAAACACCATTCCTAAATCCATTCATTTCTAATTTCAAAGCAAGACTATGTTAACTCTGTCCTGGCATAATAGTTATTAAATGATCATCACAAACTTGTAAGATATAAATTCCTATCTTAAAATGGATTCATCTATCTCTAAAAACCCTTAAAAAATAGGAAAAATCATGAAGTATTTAAATGAACACATTAAAAAACTCATAAAATAACATTGTCTTATGTCCTTTACCAGTCTTTTACTCATTTCCTAAAATAAGCTTATTGAATAAATCATCTCCAAAATTAATCCCTCTTAATCAACCCTCAGAACATGTTTATGTTTAATCATCGCAAAAATCCCATTACCATGTGTCGTTTGTCAAACCCTAAGTGATGACCTTAAACTCTGCTTTTTACTAGTTTGTGCCAGATTTACAGTCATAAACTTCAATTCTTCATGCCTTCACCTTGTGATTTTGACCCAAACCAATTAGAATATGGAGATACATGCATATAAGAACAATCTCACAAAGAGTGAAAAGATTCCAATAAGTACAAAATGAGAAATACAAATTCCTTAGCTACTTTTTACCCTAAATAGGGGTTTTAACTATTTTTACAAAATCTGCAATAACTCATTGAAAATCCCACCAAATTGCATGAAACAAGAAACAAATGGAAGTTGATTGGACACTTTATCACTTAAAAACATTCAAGCACACATATCTATCCGTACAGATCCATACTTGAGGGCCTGAAACAAAATTTTTTTTGTAGAAAAATATATAAAAATAGACATCTTTATTCAATCTTTAAATCTCAATCACCCATGAATACAAAAGTGATTTCAAATAATTTTTAAAGGCAATACAACATGACTCATCACCTTCTAACTATTTTCCAATGACCTAAACCATCAATGACCTTTCATTTTCCATATTTGCACTTATTTGCAATTTTTTTTATGTTTACATCTTTTGAATGACAACTTTTGAGTATATTTACATTTTTTCCACTTTTTGGATCAAATGACCTTATAATGACCTAAAGATGTATAAAATGACTCATTTAAACCTATTAAAAAGTAAATATGCCAAATTTGATCACTTTTCAAGAACTTTCAAAATGAAGACATGGTCTTGCAAAGGTGCTCCTACACCAGATGCACACGACCATAGAATGTAAGAAAACCACCATGCATGTGGACTATAAAATTTGGTCAAACAAAAGCTCCAGATAAATGACATATCAAATGTAAACACATGATCAATTCCATAAAACTCTATCTTCAACATCCAAATATCATACCCAATACCGTTGAACTTTTCAATGTCCAATAGAGATCAGCTAGCCATAATCTCTTATCACATTGTTATCTGAAACTGCATGAAAAAACAACACACTCCCACTATAACAAAAAACCCAACAAGCACTCCAATTAAAGGTGTGCCCTTCTCTAATCAAGCCAACCAGGCTCTGATACCAAATGTTGAAAAATAGGATAAAACTTGCAATGGAAATATACAGATAAATTCATGCATCCAAACCAACAAAGTAATTAATCACAACTAAAACTAGATTATGAAAGACCATAACTCAAGAATTGTGTGGAGAAACCCTTGTGGGAAAAAACTCCACCACCAAAGAGATCCAAAACTTGTATTAATCCTTCAAATGAGTTACATCAATACAATTTCACCCTTTGAATTAATACATCACTTCATGGCTTCAACAACCTACAACTTAACTTGTTTTCTCTTCAACTCAAGCACTAAATATATGGGTCTATGCAGGATCATGATGGGCCAAAAAGTAGCAATATGATGGGTATGTGTAGGGTATGTGGCTGACGAATTTTTTTACCCAAAATTGATGAAACAAAAAGGTTTTTAAAAGGAGATTCTCAGCTTTCCACTGATATAAATTATGTTTTACTTTGAATTTAATAAATTATTATTATTCATTTTCTATTTGAATTATGACTAAAGTCTTGATTGATAGGCTGGTTGAAAAACATCTATAGCTTTCAAACGGTATCACATTTTTTGAATCCAAAACATGCATCACATTCTATGCTTTGAATACTATAGGATTAAAAAAAAAAAACATGAAGTTTTGACCAAGTTAAGGTGGTCAGACATATGAGTTTTTATATTTTTTAAAAGTTGTAATAAAAAATTCATAATTAATTATTTACTTTGAAAAAAATTGCAAAAAAATATGCATCACATCGGGACATGAGTCCTCTACTAATATCTAAAATATTATAAAAAATATTATCATTTTATTGTGGTTAGGGTGGTCAGACATACACCTACTTATTTTTTTCCCTGAAATTTAAGTACTATTGCATTGAAATTTCAAATTTTCACCAAATATATATATTTTTATTTTTTAAATAAACCTAGTAGTTTAGAAACTACATTCAATTTTCTACAGATTCTATTCTTACATATTTTTGAAATAATATAGATAACTTATTCAAATTTTTATGTCAAGTTACCTAACTCTAATTTTTCTGAATTTTTATTACCACTTAAGGGCCTATTTTTTCCATGATGATCTTGCACATACCCAATGAGAGAAAACACAAATTGATAATGGTTTCCAAAACTATTTAGTCATAAATCACAAAGAAAAGAAACTTTATCTTCCAACTTGTGATTTTATCCTTTTTTTAGTAATATGCACATACAACTAAAAAATCTATTTAATATTTTTCCAAACTCACATTTATCTTCTTTTTTTCATGCTCTTTCTAATTTGACAATTAAAACACTTTTCAAGTTGTCATAGTTGCATTTAAAAACTTTCATGACAACTGAAATATAATTACAAATTTCCAATTAATAATTAAAAACAAAGCAAGGTTGAGACACTCTCTCAATAATGTAAGCGTTCAACAAAAATAAAAACTTTGTGCAACATACATTTAGTCAGTCACTGCCCTACTTCAAATTTATATAACTTTCTCTAAGATGAAAATGGAATTTCTTCCCCAAACTAACTTTGTAGCCCAATGATGGTGTATGGTATATAAACTATGTGGATCCCATTGTTGAAAGAGTCTCTAAAAGTTGTCAGAATATTAATACTAAAATATAAATTATTATTTATTGCATTAGAATTTATTCATATTTAGTTTTAAAAAAATTAAGAAATAAAATTGTAATGGTGAACTTTATATATTTATATTATTTTTCTTTAGTTTATGTTTATTTTAAGGAATGTGTTTTTTTTTTTATATAGCATATCAATTACAAATATTTTGTTCATACCAACATAAAAATAAGATCAATACAAGTTCTTTATGAGCAAATACACTAGAAACAATCTATGGAAAATCAAGAGTCACTACTTAGAATTCCACGAGCTATTTAGAGACCACATCCATATTAGAAGCCAACTATGGAAGATCAAGATTCACAACTTAGAATTCCACATTAGATGTCCCTATGGGGGTTTGAACTTAGGTCTCCACAATGAAAACCCAACATTTTAACTAATTAAGCTCAGCACATTGGACTCAAGAACATGTTTTTCAATAAATAAAGTAAGTTTATACATACACATATAATGAAATTTATTTGACAATTTGTGATGATTAAAAAATTAAATAGGGATCTAACCATTTTGAAAAGTTGTCGTGTACTAACCTCATTTTTCTTCTTCTAAAATCTAGATGTATTGCATCTCAAATAATTCAATGCATCAATTTTTATCTCTTATGGTAATAAATGGTTTTGTTTCGTTTAACATCATTCAAGTCTTTCAAGTTACTTTATTTCAAGTAATTACTTTCATTTTTTATTTTTCTACACACATAGGACTAGTCCACAAATGTGCTAATATCCTTATGGGTGCAATGAAATCTTCATGATATAATCAATACTTACACCTCTTATATGTGATTTCTAGTATGCATTCAACATATTCATAAAAAACCAAGTTTTTTTAATCTTTCTATTTTCCTTAAGATGCCTCAAATAAAATAAAATTATTCTCTCTTAACAATTACGTTATAAAAAAAAAATGACTTACTGAAGTTGTAGCTCGGGAGGTTGGTGTCACCTTGATTGGGTAATTCACCCCTAAAGGTAGGTATATGTGTTTCTACTGTTAACACTTCCCTATGCTGAATTAGTTGTGTCATAAAGTGAAAATGAGCTTTCCTTTTTTCTTTTATTTTACTTTTTCTATTAAGCTCACTAAATAATTTGTTACTAATGTGGTGTTATCAAAGGATGAATTAACTAAATACACCAAGATTTTCTTTATTTCCTTTTTAGATCTCAACTTTCCAAAACACCAACTCCTCTCTACCTTAAGATTGTTAAGCCTTCAAAGGTGTGCCCTAAGTTCAAAAAGGCTCCCTATATCTAGTCCTTCCTTACCCCGTAATTTCTAAGTCTATGCCTCATGATACCCACACACCCTTGAGGAGGATACATCTTTTCCTAGTAATGTTGTGGCTATGGATAATTCCAAAATACTTTCCATTTATAATTGTAATGCTAGGGTCACTAGAAGGGTCAAAATCCTAGTTCCTCTACAGGCCACCCAAGCTCTAGATTCCTTTGCTACTAAAAGTTCTCCTTCACCCCTTGATATTGAAACTCACTCCCAAATACTTGATTGATAAAAGTAAATAACATAATACTAGAAGACCCTTCTTCTAGATCCCCCAGTGCCAAAATTGTGATTAATAATCAATAATTCACTAATGTTACTATAAATACAATAGGTGGAGACCCTCTCTTAACCCTCAAATTTTTGAATGAAAACCACTAGGTAATGCCCCTACTACTCAAGCCTCTAATTATATGAATTTTGTTTGTTTAAAAGCTAGAATCAACTTGCTTGAGGAGAATTTGGACTTGTAGAACAACATCCTTAGATGGTTTTCTAGTAGCACCGAAACCTTAGGGAATATAATCTGGGGCATTGAAAAAAATATCTTAATGTTGTGAAGGATTAAATTCGAGATGAGGTGCCTTTTGATTCAGTAAATCTAGAAGGAGATTACAATTTGTTTTAGGAATCCAAGTAAAATTTATAAAAATCTAGAACTATGGGTTGGCTATGTTGTAGAAATAACATACAACTATGCATGAGAACATTGAGAAAGTGTTGAACTTTAGAGAAAATGATATCAAGAACACTATAACCAATATTTTTGTTCTACAAAGTGAATTATAGAAGAGAAAAAGGATCAACACCCTTGAAGGGCTAGCAAAAAGAACAAGAGCTAAGTCATCTATTCAATATTATCTCCTAATTAATCACAATGAGAAAAATCTAGAGAACACTTTTGAAGATCTAATTAACTTCATTACTAAGGAGTGCCAATCTACTTCAAGACTTCAAAACTAGTAGTTTCAGCTAGGTGTAATTTATTGTTTGGTATTATTTTGTTCTTATTATTTATACATTATATGTGTGTTATTTATTATATTTTATATGACTCTACTCATCTTTTCATATTTATATTCCTTTCACTTCTTGTGGGACTTGTTTCTCTTACCAACAAATACTATTTTCAAGATTTTAAGTTGTTTAGGGCTCATATTAAGTGTGTATATTTTTGGCTAAAAATTTAAACATTTGTCATGTCTTTTTCCTTTACGTCATATTTGGATGTGACCTACTGAACCTATTGTACACTTTCAATATTTTTCCCATCATGTCTTTCTAATCATTGTCACAACCCTCTTTAAAACTAAACTCATGATACTCTATTTAAATTTGGATTTAAAATAGTAATTGCAATTTAATGAATCATGAATAATATTATTTATTATGGAAAATATTATTTAATTTTATTATGAAAATGGATAATATTTGTGATATAGAGGGATTCACTACTCATGAGTTCTCTTCACATAGAGACCCTCACAGGGAAAACTCTCCTATATCACCTCAATGGAACAACGATGAGAGTTCTAGAATCTAAAACAAGTAGATTACAAAGGTTCTCCGAACAAACTGACAAGCTCTCAGCTAAAGGACGTCAGCACATAAAGAAGATGATAGTACGACGCGCTGGCATCTCATTCAGATCAGAGACCAAGTTTATCACAAGAAACAACGAAGTGATTGCTAATGACCAACTTATTGAAAATATAGAATGTGATAAAGTGATAGAAATGAAGTAAAACCAATAAAGATTAAAAGGGAGAGAGGGAAGAAATACTTACAAGCACATGATTGATGAAACCTCCACCAACTGAATGTCTTTACAACCCGCAAATGCAATATTTGGAGAGAATGTTTGGGCTATATAGAGGTTTTCCTCAGTCAAACCCTCATATTGGTGTTCCCACCTCCACGGACAACCAAGAAGATAGAGAGTGTGATGAACAAAGCGTGTGGTGAAAGCAAAACCCACTTAGGAGTAGAACTCGCACTATGAATAAGCGTGTGATAAAAGTAAACCCCGCTCGAGGAGGAGAACCCGTATCACCAAGTAAGTATGCCAATAGTAGGGGATATGAAATCCCAAGATGCTCGCAAGCATGAAATAGAGGTAAAGCTGCAAAGAATGTTGTAATGGAAGCTTGAGAGAGCTTGGAGCTTCTACAACAAGCTGCAAGCAAGTGGTGGAGTGAAGCTAAAAGCCAAAATGAAACTATAAAAGTGCTAGAAAGACTTGGAAGGACTTCCCAACCTACCAATGGATGGAAAGAATGAATTAAAAAGGAAGAGAAGAAGATTCCTGGGCAGTTATAGAGAATCCCGAGCCATTTCCACTGACAAACTTAGATGCCAAGTGGAACACATGCTTGAAAATGGTCATCTAAGCATTTACATGTCACAGGATTCTAGCATGGAATGCAGATGTCCACGCGACATGCTAATGTTTGGACACATCACTCTACAAAATGACGCGAACGAGAAAGGCACAAAGTCCAATGCAAAGTCGATGCACAAGGGTGGCTACTGAAAAGGGGTGTTGGAGCATCTTGAGAGGATAAAAGGATAATGCAAGGGCCAAAATGAGCCTACTCAAGATGCTAAGGGAGTGGACACTAAAGTAGAAGAAAAAATGTAGGCAAAACTACAAAGGTGCAATTTTTCTCTTATACATTTTTCCCCCACTTTAGCAAGCATATCAATCTACATTAATATGCATGCTAAAGGAGATCTACTAAACATAAATAAAATCATATTCCAAAAGGATACTGTAGAGGAAGCAGATAAATCTTTGAACCATGGAAGTATGCCCCAAGGCTGACGATCTGCAAAACCAATACATTAGACAAGAGAAACCTGCACCAGATAGCAACGTTAGATCATAAAAAGCTAAAGGATTTGAGTTAGCAGAGTAAAGAGACATTGATGTAAAAGGTTGTCTCGGTACTATGTGTCATCCCCAAATAATTCATAGAATAATTCCAAGATGAAGAGAGAAGGGGCATATACCCAGGATGAAGAAGGTGCATATCTTTGATCTGGTATATGCAAGAGGTAAGAGAGATGAACAAAGTGTGTGGTGAAAGAAAAACCCGCTTAGGAGTAGAACCCACACCACAAAAGAGGTGATAAAAGAAAACCCTACTCGAGGAGGAGCACTCGTATCACCAAAAAGTGCCTTACAAGCCCACAGACCTGCAAGGAAGGCAACCTTCAAGAAATCTCACATGAAGGAAACCCCAAGAAGCGGACTCTGCAGAGTTGAAAAGTGGCGAAATGTCTATACGTAGATAGAACATGTCTACATCGATACGTCTACCCGCAGATAGAACGCATCTAAAAGCAGCAACATGCCTACCTGCAGATAGTAAATGTCTAAAGCGTCGATATGTCTACTCGAAAATAGAGTGCATCTAAAAGTGGTGACATGTCTACCCACAAATAGAGCATCTCTAAAGCGGCTGGTCACGTAGACCGAAAGACTTTCAAAGGGATCCCTTGGGAACCCTTCAAAAGGAGAGGGGTCCACTCAAGGGATGCAATATTTGAAAGGTAAGATCTAGTCAGGCTGCCCCCAAGCTAGATGTAAAGAATCCATTTGAAAGAAATGCTTTAAAAGAGGTCCCTTGGGAACCCTTCAAAAGGAAGAGGGGTCCACTCAAGGGATGCTTCAATTGAAAGAGAGAGTGAAGAGAGGGGCCTTTAAGAAGGAAAAACATCTTTGAGATGAGTTATCATTGCACCCAACATATAGGGGAGGAGAACCATACAAGATACTTAGAATAGGATAGAGGTAAACCTCGATATCACTTGTCATGCAAAGTAGAGGTAGGTGTGTTAATCGAATGGGAGTTTGATGGCACCTGAATCACAAAGTTGTTTTATTTTTTCCTTCAAGGCTTTACATTCGCTAGTGGAATGACCAAGCACTCGATGGTATGCACAAAAAGAATGTTTGTCATGTCCATGAGATTTCTTGTGTGTAGGAGAAGGAAGAGTGATTAAGCGGGCTTTTAGAAGCCGCAAAAAAATACACTCTTGCTTAGATAAAGGATGAGGAATGGGAAGCAACCCTTTCTCTCATGGAGAATGGTTTGACTTCTCACAAGAAGAAGGTATGAAGATAGAAGACAAGGGAGGATAATTCAATCCACTAGAACAAAGTTGAGTGGAATTCATGTCACCATTCAACCATGGTTCCCTTTTAGATTGTTCATCCAAACAACCAAGCCCTAGATTATGCTTACGAGGCACAAATTCTATAGGGACCTGAATGCCTTGCTTGTTGCACCCACAACCTTTACGCTCGTAGCCACACTTAGAAACAAGCCTAAAGCTAGGTCCATAACTTGTTTGTAGGTCTTGAAAAGAAGGAATATCCTTATAAAGAGCATTATCCCAACAATGAGGGTTGCACTCTTCTATGGGATCACTATCATTCTTATTAACAGGACTGTCACTACTATCTTCTTTAGCTGAAGCGTAATCCTCTTCCTTAGAAGGAGAGTCAACACTAAGGATATTACAATTATTTCTCACACCACCCCGCGATACAAAAGAATAGTAATCTTTGATAGTGGGTGTGGATGATGTTGTCGAAAGGTTTAAGTGGATCGGGTTGACTTTATATTCTCCAATGAAGGATTCTGTAAAGTTTAAAGGACCCCGATCACCGCCAAGACATGCATTCCTTTGAGAAGATGTAGAAGGAGCGCACAAGTTAGGATTCCTTATTTTTGAAGGATCTTCTCTAGGGACATTTATCTCAAGAGTACCCTTTGTAGAGGGTTATGCAGGGCTAAACATCGACACACTGGAAGATATCGAAGGAATAAGAGTAGGAACAACTGAAGCTTGACCAGTAGCCACCATCTCACATAGGTGCATAGCCTCAAGGTCAGCTTTGACTGTGACTACTTTGTTGTTACAAATAAACTTAATAGATTTATGCAAGGTAGATGGGACTGCACCCATAGCATGAATCCATGGTCTACTAAGAAGGTTACACGACAATTTTTATGCCATGACTTATACAAGGGTAGGAAAAATAATAGGTCCAAACCTCAAAGGAAAGACTATCGTGCCTAGGGATCATCGACCGACATTATCGAACCCACAAAGTACAAGAGAAGAAGTATTAAGAGAGGATGGGTTAATATTAATCTTAGGCAGTAGATCAATACTACACACATTGAGCAATGAACCAAAATCAATGAGAGTATGTCTAATACCTATCTTATTAATATTAACTATAATCATTAGAGGGTTTGCTTGCTTTTGTAATTTCGGAGGTGAGAGCTCTTGTGGATAGAATGTAATATTTGGAAAATCCGCATGAATATATGCCATCAATGCATCAACATCTATCGGCCTAGCGGAAAAAGGCAAGAGGATCTTTTGCAAAGCTTCCTGAAGCATACCCTGATAAACCGAGGAAGACTGAAGCAACTCCCACAGTGAGATCTTATTTGGAGTAATGCAAGGTTGCCTGACAAAATCATTACCACTAGGTGCTTTAGTCATGGGTTTAGGAGCTTGAGGATGTCTTAGTTTTTTATTCATACTGTTTTCATAAGTATAGGCTATTGCTCTATAAGAGGGAGCCTTAGGAAGACTAGGAGATCCGCTATTTAATGGAACACCATCGATAGTGCAAATCCTTTTAGGAGCGGGACTAGCTGGAGTCACATGAATGATTGGTCTCTTAGGCCCTTGAGGGGTAGCAAAGACATCTATCACATTTACAGACTCATTACAACTAGAAGAATAATTACTTGAAAAAATATTCTCAACATCAATCCAAATAGGATCAAATGTGGAATAGTTACATGAAGGGACATTCTCAACATCGATCCAAGGAGAATCAAATATAAAAGGAGGTTCATCATTCACACATGCAACGTCTCTAAAAGAAAGTGCAATAGAACAAAGACACGACTCATCATTCACAAATGTATCATCCCTAGAAGAGAGTGCATCGAAATGAAGAGGAGTCTCGTCATTAAAAAATGCATAATCTCTAGGAGAGAGTGTATTGGAATGAATAGAAGGTAGAGTAACATTAAGAAAGGTATCAATGATTTCAACTTCTTGCAACAAGACATCCTCTGAAACAAGAGGAATCTCATGAGAAGGATCAAAGATACCGAGTGACATGGGTAAAGCCAAGTCACCATCATATGCATTGAATGGATTATCATTAATATTTTGGATAATATTAGATATGGAACTAACAAAAGAACCTATTAAATCCATTTATAGCTTTTCAAAGAATAATGTTCTTCACGTCGGGTTCACCAAAAATGTGATATAGAGGGATTCGCTACTCATGAGTTTTCTTCACTCAGAGACCCTCACGGGGCGAACTGCCCTATATCACCTCAATGGAACAGTGGTGAGAGTTCTAGAATCCAAAAGAGAAGATTACAAAGGTTCTCTGGACAAATTGAAAAGCTCTCGGCCAAAGGACGTTAGCGCATAAAGTGGACGACAGTACGACACGCTGGCGTGTCGTTCGGATTAGAGACTGAGTTTATCAGAGGAAATAGCTAAGTGATTGCTGATTGCCAAATTATTGAAAACTTACATAATGTGATAAAGTGATAGAAATGAAGTAAAACTAATAAAGATTAAAAGGGAGAGAGGAAAGAAATACTAACAAGCGCGTGATTGATGAAGAGCCACCAACCGAATTCCTTTACAACCCGCAAACATGATATCTAGAGAGAATGCTGGGGTTGTATAGGGGTTTTCCTCAATCAAACCACCGTATTGGTGTTCCCACCTCCATGGACAGTCAAGAAGATAGAGAGTGATGAAAAAAGTGTGTGGTGAAAGCAAAACCCGCTCACGAGTAGAACCCACACCACGAATAAGCATGTGATAAAGCAAACCCAGCTTGAGGAGGAGAACCCGTATCACCAAGTAAGTATGCCAATAGTAGGGGATATGAAATCCCAAGATGCTCGCAAGCATGAAATAGAGGTAAAGCTGCAAAGAATGTTGTAATGGAAGCTTGAGAGAGCTTGGAGCTACTACAACAAGCTGCAAGCAAGTGGTGGAGTGAAGCTAAAAGCCAGAATGAAACTAGAAAAGTGCTAGAAAGACTTGGAAGGACTTCCCAACCTGCCAATGGATGGAAAGAATGAATTAAAAAGGAAGAGAAGAAGCTTCTCAGGTAGTTACAGAAAATCCTGAGCTGCTTCCACCGACAAACTTAGTTGCCAAGTGGAACACATGTTCGAAAATGGTTGTCTAAGTGTTTACACATCATAAGACGCTAGCGTGGCTCATAGACGTCCGTGCGGCATGCTAATGTCTAGACACGTCACTCTACAAAATGACGCGAATGGGAGAGGCACAAATTCCAATGCAAAGTCGATGCGCAAGCCCGATGGCTGCTGAAAAGGGGTGTTGGAGCATCTTGAGAGGAAAAAGGGATAATGCAAGGGCCAAAATGATCCTACTCAAGATGCTAAGGGAGTGGATACTAAAGTGGAAGCAAAAATGTAGGTGAAACTGCAAAGGTGCAATTTTGCTCTTATACATCATTATGACACATGAATAATAATTTTATGGAAGTTATATGTCAAGAATAATGCTATTGATGGAAGATTCTATGAAAAAAGTGAGAATTACAAATTATATTTTATGTCAAGAATATTAATATGATAATGGGAGTTACAATTGATGGAGGACATAATTTAATGGGTAATCGAGATCTTGTAGGGAAAAAGGCATGGGAAGAAGGGGGTGATAGTTTTTGGGGTAACAATGCCAAAGAAAGAATATTGTTGGTTTCAGATGGGTGTTAAGGTTTGAGAAAATTCTATTCGAATTCAACTAATGAGAGCAATAGCAGGTATGTATATGTCTACAATATCGTTGTTTCAGATCTATCCATAAGCATTTAAACAAAGCCAGATGTCAAATTTGAATGATGATCCTATGATACTTGATCTGTTGTCCATTGTAATTTATACCAAAGTATTATTTTCCTATAATCTAGATGCAGATATGTCACTTGCATTTGCAGCGCTAACATCAGTATTTAGCTTTCAATTCTTTTGGACTTTTACTGTGGATTACGTAACCCTGCAAATGGTGTCAGCGATTGTAGAGACGTAGGATGTTGGCAAGTTTGTTAAATCTGGATTTTCACCTATCAATTTCATTTGCTTGAATGTTTGTTCAGCCTTTTCAAACAAATCCATTTTGTGCATATCCTACAGACATGGAGTTTGTGAGATCACCCTTCTTGGAGGAATTATGTCATGCAGTTTGCAATTGTTGTCTATGCTTCCACATTTTGCGTGCATGTCTTTTAATTATGATAGATGTCCATACACTATTCTGAAGCCCCATTTTGGCACAAGTAGGGAGGATGCTAGAAAAACTTATTGGAGTTGGCTCTTCATCTTTCAATTAGTTTACTTGAATGTTTGTAGAATTTTTCTTTTAAAAAAAAAATACATTGTGTGCATATCTTGCGATCATTGCTATCCGTGAGACCACGCTTCTTTGTGGCATTATGTCAAATGATTGGCATACCTGGTTTTTCAAAGACCTTACATCTTGGGTTCTTACACAGCTAGAATCCATTTCAATAGCGAAATTCACTTGTCTTCAGATAGGAAAGATGAAGCTGATGGGACCAAATGGGTTGTTCCCATTGCAAGTTCTTCAGGATACTCAAACTATAGATACCAGATAGGTTATGTGCAAAAACTCTCTCTCTGGAATGATCTGAGAGGAAATTCTGGTCCTTTGGACATTGCCAAATTAGAAAGTTTTGGCATAGTTTCTCCTAAAAGGCAGGTTAGGTTCTGTCATTGTTTCCATGCTGTGGGCTATACTCTTCTATTATTTGTAAGGAAGTTAGAGTAGCAGAAATAACTTCCTACGTCAATCTTGAGAAGAGATATTATGCAAGCTTTAAAAACTGATCTAACAGTTATAGAAATTCCAAAAACACATTCTAATAGAAAATAAGCAATGAACACAAAACACTAAATATACATGGGGAAAACCCTTTCAGGTGAAAAACCCCACTCTCCAAAAGCCTGCTCAATGTATTTCAAATCCATGAACAAGATTGCATACACTTGCAAGGCAAGTCTATTAAAGGAGTATCACTAGTAAAACAATTCAGGCAACATAAAAGTACTTGCAAACTCAACACTCGCAAAACTACTCCTCAAGCCTTCAATTTATAGACTTCTGGCTATACAAGAAACCATATGTGGTTTACAAAACCATGTACTTGGCTTCTCAACCAAGAGTCTATAAATAAGAAGACATGCAACACAGAGGAGTGGAGGTTACAAAATGAATAGTCAAGATTAGAAAGAGCCTAGAGTCAATCGATGGCTGAGATTCAAAAATGAGATAGTGGAGAAATTACTAATTGAAATCAATTAATTCATGAGAAGGAATCTCTAGACAAGTGGAGCATAAATGACTTTTTCAAATTATTTATTTAAGGAAAATGGAAAATGGGCATTTAATTAAAATGATTTATATAAACATTTTAATTAAATAGGAGGAAATAGAAAAAGGCAATTAAATAATTAATTTAGATTAATTATTTAATAAGTGAGAAGTGTTGAGAGATAATTAAATAATTTTGACAATTATTTAACCATAGAATAATTAAGAGATTAATGAATAGGTAAATAATTAATAATAATTATTTAACTATAGACGAATGACGATAGGAAAATAATTAAATAAATGGTAATTTATTTAATTATTGAAGAAAGAGATATTAGCGACACAATTAAATTTATTTAATTGATCAATGTAGAATAAAGGTTGAGAGATGAATTAATTAAATAATTAATTTAATTAATAGAGGAATGTGATAAAGGATAATTAAATAATTAAAATTATTTAATTTTGCAGAGATGAAGACCAAGAAAAATGGCGTTCGCAAACCAAGACATTTTTCAATGCATCAAAGGGTGAGCAATCTTCAAAGTGTAAATGCCCCTATTGTCCTAACCTACCAGCATCAATACCTTGTACACCACAGTCAACCCCATATTCATTATCAACAAATTACACATGTTGACCTTGCTATCCATATTCAGGAAAATATGAACTCTCTTGAAAATGTATATCAACATCAACAGTTTGAGGAGGAAGATGATGAGTATTCACATATTGAAGAAAAAAGTCAAGATTCCATCATGAAATCAGAATATTGCATATCTCCCTTGGATGCATTTCTTAACCTAAGGAGACATGAAGGAGGATCTAGATGTGCTCTACTCAACATAATGGTGGATATCTATAGGAAAATACCTTTTGGTTCTCTACCTGATAAGTTCGTGATCATTGAATAGTTCATGAGATTATATGAGCCTAATTCAATTTATTGGTCTAAGTCATTAAAACCAGTTACTTTTGACCAAGTGAATGAATTGATTGGCATCATAGATAAGAAAAGGTATGAGGATGCTATCAATGTTGAATCTAATGGTGACATCATTGATGAATATGGAGAAACTGATCAAACAATGCAACCAGTAGAGGAAACAGGTGCAAGTGAAGTTTTCAATGATGATTGTCCATACATGAATGAAGATGAAATTATTGAAGTTCAATTCTCCACTTTGGATTAGGATTGCAATATTAAAAATGTTGAAGACACCATACCTAAGGAATGCATCAATAATGAAGTAAGTGAAGAAGTAAGCCCACTTAGCAGTGAACAAACAACACATCCATTTGTAGCTAAGTACCATGATGACACAATTAGTGAAGAAGAAATATGCACACCTGAAAATGGTTTCAAATTTTTTTCAAACCCATTGTGTGATCAAATAATAGAAGAAGATCAAATGAAATTTTTCAAAGGTGTTCCTAAACATAGATTTCATGTGTATTCAAATCCATTCTATGAAGAGGAAGAAGCATTTTCAGATAATTAGAATGATGTATCAACTTGTGAAGGAAGTAATTATGTTGATAAAAGTGTCACAGCTGATTCCAATGACTTTGAGTATTATTTTGACGATGAAAAGGGTAAAGAATACATCAGCAATGAGGTGGATGAAGAAGCATGTTCACTCAGCAATGATCAAATTTCAAATTTATTGACCATTGAATATCAAAGATGTACACACAAGAATGATGCTAAAATTTCATACCTAACATACATTTGCTTTGACAGTGAAGATGCTTTGTGTGAAAATGATGATGAACTTTATGATGAGTGTGAAAGAGTATGTTGAGGGTTACATTCTAATAAAATAGAGACAGTTGGGTCATTAATCTCATTGTAGCAGTGCTCCAAAAATGCACACTTTTATTGAATCTGGGGGTATTGATGGTTCAAACATATTAAATCTGCAAACTAATGATCTTGATGATAAAGCTTCAAAAACACAACTATGTGGGCAAGCTATATATGATGCTAAAGGTGGCATTGATATTTTGGGATATGATGTGTGATTTGATAGTGCCACCATTGATCATATTAGATGGAAAAAGCAGTATGAGTTGCTCTATTTTTTCAGTTCAAGAGCAGAGCCATCATTTGGTGAATGATAGCAAGTGTGATCACATAAGATATCACATAGAGGTTGGATTTGGCTTTTCACATGATGGTGGGGTCTTTTAGATTATGTATAAATTTTAGATGCATAATAATGGAGAATACATTGGCAGCATTGAGCACAATAAGTTGATGAAAGATATGAATAAATTAAGTCAAGTAAATTTTAATAATATTTTTAGATTGGCTTCAACACAATGTGATGAAAACCAAGTGTATGATAGAGGAAAATATGGGATTTTCTTTTTCTAGTGGCCTTCTGCCATCAATTGTGATTTGGGTTTTTCAAACCATACCAATTTAGGGTAGAGGAGAGGTTTGACTCCATTTCCCAATGAGTAAAACACTCGGTTTGCTCCACAAAGATCTGAATTCTTGCTATGCTCACAAGGGGCATACATCCCTAGGCGATGCCACTATTAGGACCTAAAACTTCCTACAATTTTTGGAAAAAATTACATTCCCATGATGAAAAATTTGATTCTAGCACTCAGAAATGCACTTGTATAATCTATACCAAGAGCATGCTTTGAAAAATCATAATTGAAACCCTGTTTAGTTTCATGCCAAATCAATTTGCAAGAATATTTATCTACCATATGTAAGTGTGCACACCTGATTTCAACTTCCTATGATCAGATTTTATAGATTTTTGAAGCATCAGGTTGGAAGGTTTTGGGAGAATTTTGTTGTTTGCACATTATGAAATCTGCTAGGGAGGTCAACTTTGGAGGCCGATATTTATCAATTGGAAGATTGTTATAACAATCTAATTAGTTTTTTAGATTTTTTCCACGATAATCTACTTTCATGTCCATTTTCAAGGCCCCAACATCTTGTTTGGTTTTTTTTCAAAATCAAAAGCACAAATGAATTTTCATAGTTTGATGACTGCATTTCCAGAAAGTTTGGAAGGGTCAACTTTGACCTTTAATATTTTGTGAAGGAAGTGGATTGGTGAAAAACCCTTTTGCACACATGTTCATTTGACTTAGATGAACCAATTTCCCAGAAGACAATTTCCCATAATCAAATTTGATATTTTTCAAGAGGTGACTTGGTGAGTTTCAATTGGTTTTGACAAGTGCAATTTCCAGAAACAACTAAGTAAGTAACTTTGGGCATTAATATCTTGCAACCCAGATGGCTTCATGCAAATCCATTTTGCAACCACACTCCCCTGTCATCATTCAACATGTCAGTGAATTTTCATAGGTCTAGGAGAATGTTTGATCAATTTTTCAATTTGATTTTAGAAGCTTTTTGACTCATTCTGATCACAGTGCAAGAAAGAAAATTTGGATGATTACCCACTTCAGTTTAGGGTGCATTTAAGATTTTTGATGGAGTAATTATAAGAGATATAAGGTCTACACAATTGATATGTCTTCAAGATGACTTCAAAGATAAATCACAGTGAACTATACTTATGCCAATTAAAGAGGGGAGATCAACATTCAATATTCCAATGACAGTGGTATCAAGATTCATGTCATGTACAAGAAAACTTCATATTAAGAGTTTGATAAATGAATTAAGGTTTAAAAGAATATGATGAGATAGAGGATAGTATGGATGACAGTCCTATAGTCAAGAAGTTATCAGCAAAGAATAGAAGATATACATATAATGTTGAGTTTCAGGGTGAAGAGCATAGTTTGAAAGTTATGTAGGGAATATACCAAATAAAGGGAAGTCCTTGTAAGGGACTAGAAGGGACACAATCTCATTAGAAGACAAGAATGATTCTAGAAAAGCAAACAATTTTATAGAAAATATAATTCTTGATCGGTCAGTAGTTGATGATAAGCTAACTGTAAAATCATGCAATGACCTCTAGGACTGCTTCATCAATATTTTGTTCCCTAGAAATGCTCATGCTCTTCATTGATAATTTTGACTATTAACAGCTCAATCATGATTTTGTGAAAGCCTTATTGTGTGATAATGATATGGGCCATAAAGTCTTCACCCACAAAATCTACTCAGAGTATGCTATACGGATTGACAATTTCAGGGCTTATAATGCTGCTAGTAAAAATATCTTTCAACGTTGGACATATCCACTGGTGTCAGATATACTATTTTCAAGTAATGGCCCTCCAATAAGACTGGAAACATTTTAAAGTTTTAGTATATATTGTGAAAACTTCACAAGGATTAGTGAAGTCATGCTATTGAAATTTGAATGCTGTGGATGCAATGACCATACACAGAGAAAACCGATGATAGACCGCTCCACACCTTCGCCATCTCCATTTAAGCGAATCTTGGTCAAGGAATATGGGGGTTGTGTAGCAAATAAAGTTCTATCAACTGAGCGTGACATGTAGTTCGTGGCACTGAAGGCCTGTATGCAAAGTACGCTGATAAGCAAGGGCTATTAATACTTTGATTCTGAAGAATTTACTTCTCAACCAGCAAAGAAAATCTGGATATTTGTTAAACTTCACTGGCTCACAAGTTTGATCTCGAAGTTATTAGAAAAGTCGGGTTCAGTTTTGCTCTACTGCCCACTTCTAGTATTTAAAAGAAGCAAGCTTAAAACATGTTTTGGTCACAAGGTGGATTCGGCTCTCGGTCCAAAACAACTTTAGCTAGATCTATTTAGAGACCACATCCATATTAGAAGCCAACTATGGAAGATCAAGATTCACAACTTAGAATTCCACATTAGATGTCCCTATGGGGGTTTGAACTTAGGTCTCCACAATGAAAACCCAACATTTTAACTAGTTAAGCTTAGTACATTGGACTCAAGAACATGTTTTTTAATAATCAAAGTAAGTTTATACATACACATATAATGAAATTTATTTGACAATTTGTGATGATTAAAAAATTAAATAGGGATCTAACCATTTTGAAAAGTTGTCGTGTACTAACCTTATTTTTCTTCTTCTAAAATCTAGATGTAGTCCATCTCAAATAATTCAATGCATCAATTTTTATCTCTTATGGTAATAAATGGTTTTGTTTCGTTTAACATCATTCAAGTCTTTCAAGTTACTTTATTTCAAGTAATTACTTTCATTTTTTATTTTTCTACACACATAGGACTAGTCCACAAATGTGCTAATATCCTTATGGGTGCAATGAAATCTTCATGATATAATCAATACTTACACCTCTTATATGTGATTTCTAGTATGCATTCAACATATTCATAAAAAACCAAGTTTTTTTAATCTTTCTATTTTCCTTAAGACACCTCAAATAAAATAAAATAATTCTCTTATAACAATTAGGTTATAAAAATAAATATGACTTACTGAAGTTGTAGCTCGGGAGGTTGGTGTCATCTTGATTGGGTAATTCACCCCTAAAGGTAGGTATATGTGTTTCTACTGTTAACACTTCCCTATGCTGAATTAGTTGTGTCAAAAAGTGAAAATGAGCTTTCCTTTTTTCTTTTATTTTACTTTTTCTATTAAGCTCACTAAACAATTTGTTACTAATGTGGTGTTATCAAAGGATGAATTAACTAAATACACCAAGATTTTCTTTATTTCCTTTTTAGATCTCAACTTTCCAAAACACCAACTCCTATTCTCTACCTTAAGATTGTTAAGCCTTCAAAGGTGTGCCCTAAGTTCAAAAAGGCTCCCTATATCTAGTCCTTCCTTACCCCCTAATTTCTAAGTCTATGCCTCATGATACCCACACCCTTGTGGAGGATACATCTTTTCCTAGTAATGTTGTGGCTATGGATAATTCCAAAATACTTTCCATTTATACTTGTAATGCTAGGGTCACTAGAAGGGTCAAAATCCTAGTTCCTCTAAAGGCCACCCAAGCTCTAGATTCCTTTGCTACTAAAAGTTCTCCTTCACCCCTTGATATTGAAACTCACTCCCAAATACTTGATTGATAAAAGTAAATAAAATAATACTAGAAGACCCTTCTTCTAGATCCCCCAGTCCCAAAATTGTGATTAATAATCAATAATTCACTAATGTTACTATAAATACAATAGGTGGAGACCCTCTCTTAACCCTCAAATTTTTGAATGAAAACCACTAGGTAATGCCCCTACTACTCAAGCCTCTAATTATACGAATTTTGTTGGTTTAAAAGCTAGAATCAACTTGCTTGAGGAGAATTTGGACTTGTAGAACAACATCCTTAGATGGTTTTTATGGTAGCACCGAAACCTTAGGGAATATAATCTAGGGCATTGAAAAAAATATCTTAATGTTGTGAAGGATTAAATTCGAGACGAGGTGCCTTTTGATGAGTAAATCTAGGAGATTACAATTTGTTTTAGGAATCCAAGTAAAATTTATAAAAATCTAGAACTATAGGTTGGCTATGTTGTAGAAATAACATACAACTATGCATGCGAACATTGAGAAAGTGTTGAACTTTAGAGAAAATGATATCAAGAACACTATAACCAATCTTTTTGTTTTACAAAGTGAATTATAGAAGAGAAAAAGGATCAACACCCTTGAAGGGCTAGCAAAAAGAACAAGAGCTAAGTCATCTATTCAATATTATTTCCTAATTAATCACAATGAGAAAAATCTAGAGAACACTTTTGAAGATCTAATTAACTTCGTTACTAAGGAGTGCCAATCTACTTCAAGACTTCAAAACTAGTAATTTCAGCTAGGTGTGTTTTATTGTTTGGGATTATTTTTTTCTTATTATTTATACAATATATGTGTGTTATTTATTATATTTTATATGACTCTACTCATCTTTTCATATTTCTATTCCTTTCACTTCTTGTGGGACTTGTTTCTCTTACCAAAAAATACTATTTTCAAGATTTTAGGTTGTTTAGGGCTCCTATTAAGTGTGTATATTTTTGGCTAAAAATTTAAACATTTGTCATGTCTTTTTCCTTTATGTCATATTTGGATGTGACCTACTAAACCTATTGCACACTTTCAATATTTTTCCCATCATGTCTTTCTAATCATTGTCACAACCCTCTTTAAAACTAAACTCATGTTACTCTATTTAAATCTGGATTTAAAATAGTAATTGCAATTTAATGAATCATGAATAATATTATTTATTATGGAAAATATTATTTATTTTTATTATGAAAATGGATAATATTTATGATATAGAGGGATTCGCTACTCATGAGTTCTCTTCACGTAGAGACCCTCATGGGGCAAACTCTCCTATATCACTTCAATGGAACAACGATGAGAGTTCTAGAATCTGAAATAGTAGATTACAAAGGTTCTCCGAACAAACTGACAAGCTCTCGGCTAAAGGACGTCAGCGCATAAAGAAGATGATAGTGCGACGCACTGGCATCTCGTTCAGATCAGAGACCAAGTTTATCATAGGAAACAACTAAGTGATTGTTGATGACCAAATTATTGAAAACTTATAGAATGTGATAAAGTGAGAGAATTGAAGTAAAACCAATAAAGATTTAAAGGGAGAGAGGGAAGAAATACTTACAAGCGCATGATTGATGAAACCTTCACCAACCGAATGTCTTTAAAACCCGCAAACACAATATTTGGAGAGAATGTTTGGGCTATATAGAGGTTTTCCTCAGTCAAACCCTTGTATTAGTGTTCCCACCTCCACGGACAACCAAGAAGATAGAGAGTGTGATGAACAAAGTGTGTGGTGAAAGAAAAACCCACTTAGGAGTAGAACTCACACTACGAATAAGTGTGTGATAAAAGTAAACCCCGCTCGAGGAGGAGAACCCGTATCACCAAGTAAGTATGCTAATAGTAGGGGATATGAAATCCCAAGATGCTCGCAAGCATGAAATAGAGGTAAAGCTGCAAAGAATGTTGTAATGGAAGCTTGAGAGAGCTTGGAGCTTCTACAACAAGCTACAAGCAAGTGGTGGAGTGAAGCTAAAAGCCAAAATGAAACTATAAAAGTGCTAGAAAGACTTGGAAGGACTTCCCAACCTACCAATGGATGGAAAGAATGAATTAAAAAGGAAGAGAAGAAGCTTCCTGGGTAGTTATAGAGAATCCCGAGCCATTTCCACTGACAAACTTAGATGCTAAGTGGAACACATGCTTGAAAATGGCCATTTAAGCATTTACACGTCACAGGATTCTAGCATGGAATGCAGATGTCCACACAACATGCTAATGTTTGGACACATCACTCTACAAAATGACGCAAACAGGAAAGGCACAAAGTCCAATGCAAAGTCGATGCACAAGGGTGGCTATTGAAAAGGGGTGTTGGAGCATCTTGAGAGGATAAAAGGATAATGCAAGGGCCAAAATGAGCCTACTCAAGATGCTAAGGGAGTGGACACTAAAGTGGAAGAAAAAATGTAGGCAAAACTACAAAGGTGCAATTTTTCTCTTATACATTTTTCCCCCACTTTAGCAAGCATATCAATCTACATTAATATGCACGCTAAAGGAGATCTACTAAACATAAATAAAATCATATTCCAAAAGGATACAATAGAGGAAGCAGATAAATCTTCAAACCATGGAAGCATGCCCCAAGGGTGATGATCTGCAAAACCAATACATTAGACAAGAGAAACTTGCACTAGATAGCAATTGCAGATCATAAAAAGCTAAAGGATTTGAGTTAGCAAAGTAAAGAGACATTGATGTAAAAGGTTGTCTCGGTACTGGGTGCTGCCACAATAATGGGTTACACTTTTTGGGACATCCTGATTTTTGCCTGAAATCACATATTTTTAGAAAATACAATGATTTATGACTTTAAAGGTTCCATTTAAATTATTTTAATTAAAGAGGGATTGATCAAACCCCCTTAGATCAAACCCCCTTGGATAGAACCTTGTTAGATTTAAACCATACCTATAATCGAGTCTCCTCTACACCTATCAAAATGCTGATAAAAAACCACTTTTGATTTACCTTTTGGGTGATCAAATGAATTCATTTAAAATTTATGCTTTGTAAGCCTATAGCCCTTATTATAATCTTCCTAAAAAGTATAATTTTAAATATGTTTAATTTGATTATTATATTTATTTCTTATTTCTTGTGAATGTAGGATTTTCAATGAACATCAAGTTCTTTATTTCACACATACGAAAAAATAGAAATATAGAGAAAAAAATTCTAAAAAATACATGTGCCCTAGGTATTGATGTCCTTATTCCAACAAAAAAATAATATGTTAATTCAAATGAATACAAAAAAAGTTATGCGTGTTGAAGTACACCTCTGTCCAAATTATAATTACGCTGACTTGGAAAATTAATTAAAAAAAAAATATGTAACAAAAAATTATGAAAAAATATCCATCCCCTAGATATTGGTGTGAAAAAATTGCATTTTAAAAATCAAAATTGTATCCTATCTATAAAAAAAAAGTTATGTGCGCCGAAGTGAACATCACTTTTTAAAAATGTTGATTAGTAGAAAAAATAAGTTATTAAAAATTACATAAAATGATTCACAATTTATTTTTTAATTTTTTTAAAAAAATATAATTAGAATCTACACAAAATATCTAACAAATAACTAGTTTGATTCATCTTCAAAACCTTAATGGTTTAGCTGCTATAAGTGTAAGAAAGTGAATGTCTGGTGAAAAATCCTGATTTTAATGTCAAGTTTCGCCAAAAATTGTAACCCATTATTGTGGGATCACCCTACTATGTGTCATCCCCAAATAATTCATAGAAGAATTCCAAGATGAAGAGAGAAGGGGCATATACCCAGGATGAAGAAGGTGCATATCTTTGATCTGGTATATGCAAGAGGTAAGGAAGATGAACAAAGTGTGTGGTGAAAGAAAAAACCGCTTAGGAGTAGAACTCACACCACAAAAGAGCTGATATAAGAAAACCCCGCTCGAGGAGGAGCACTCGTATCACTAAAAAGAACTTTACAAGCCCGCAGACCTACAAGGAAGGCAACCTTCAAGAAATCTCACATGAAGGAAACCCCAAGAAGCGGACTCTATAGAGTTGAAAAGTGGCGAAATGTCTATACGCAGATAGAACATGTCTAAAGCGTCAATAAATCTACCTGTAGATAGAACGCATCTAAAAGAAGCGACATGCCTACCCGTAGATAGTAAATGTCTAAAGCGTCGATATGTCTACTCACAAATAGAGTACATCTAAAAGCGGTGACATGTCTATCCACAAATAGAGCATCTCTAAAGCGGCTAATCATGTAGACCAAAAGAATTTCAAAGGGATCCCTTGGGAACCCTTCAAAAGGAGAGGGGTCCACTCAAGGGATGCAATATTTGAAAGGTAAGATCTAGTTAAGCTACCCCCAAGCTAGATGTAAAGAATCCATTTGAAAGAAATGCTTTAAAAGAGGTCCCTTGGGAACCCTTCAAAAGGAAGAGGGGTCCACTCAAGGGATGCTTCAATTGAAAGAGAGAGTGAAGAGAGGGGCCTTTAAGAAGGATAAACATCTTCGAGATGAGTTATCACTGCGCCCAACATTCAGGGGAGGAGAACCATACAAGATACTTAGAACAGGATAGAGGTAAACCTCGATATCACTTGTCATGCAAAGTAGAGGTAGGTGCATTAATCTAATGGGAGTTTGATGGCACCTGAATCACAAAGCTATTTTATTTTGTCCTTCAAGGCTTTACATTCACTAGTGGGATGACCAAGCACTCGATGGTATGCACAAAAAGAATGTTTGTCATGTCCATGAGATTTCTTGTGTGTAGGAGAAGGAAGAGTGATTAAGCGGGCTTTTAGAAGCCACAACAAATTACACTCTTGCTTAGATAAAGAATGAGGAATGGGAAGCAACCCTTTCTCTCGTGGAGAATGGTTTGACTTCTCACAAGAAGAAGGTATGAAGATAGAAGACAAGGGAGGATAAGTCAATCCACTAGAACAAATTTGAGTGGAATTCATGTCACCATTCAACCATGGTTCCCTTTTAGATTGTTCATCCAAACAACCAAGCCCTAGATTATGCTTATGAGGCAAAAATTCTATAGGGACCTAAATGCCTTGCTCGTTGAACCCACAACCTTTATGCTCATAGCCACACTTAGAAACAAGCCTAAAGCTAGGTCCATAACTTGTTTGTAGGTCTTGAAAAGAAGGCATATCCTTATAAAGAGCATTATCCCAACAACGAGGGTTGCACTCTTCTATGGGATTGCTATCATTCTTATTAACAGGACTGTCAATACTATCTTCTTTAGCTAAAGTGTAATCCTCTTCCTTAGAAGGAGAGTCAACACTAAGGATATTACAATTATTTCTCACACCACCCCGCGATACAAAAGAATAGTAATCTTTGATAGCGGATGTGGATGCTATTGTCAAAAGGTTTAAGTGGATCGGGTTGACTTTATATTCTCCAATGAAGGATTCTGTAAAGTTTAAAGGACCTCAATCACTTCCAAGACATGCATTCCTTTGAGAAGATGTAGAAGGAGCCCACAAATTAGGATTCCTTATTTTTGAAGGATCTTCTCTAGGGACGTTTATCTTGATAGTACCCTTTGTAGAGGGTTATGCAGGGGTAAACATCGACACACTAGAAGATATCAAAGGAATAAGAGTAGGCACAATTGAAGCTTGACCAGTAGCCACCATCTCACATAGGTGCATAGCCTCAAGGTCAGCTTTGACTGTGACTACTTTGTTGTTACAAATAAACTTAATAGATTTATGCAAGGTAGACAAGACTGCACCCATAGCATGAATCCATGGTCTACCAAGAAGAAGGTTACACGACAATTTTTATGCCATGACTTATACAAGGGTAGGAAAAATAATAGGTCCCAACCTCAAAGGAACTTAGACTATTGTGCCTAGGGATCATCGATTGACATTATCGAACCCACAAAGGACAAGAGAAGAAGTATTAAGAGAGGATGGGTTAATATTAGGGCATGTGCAGGATCATGGTATGCCAAAAAGTGGCAATGGAGAAAAAAATACGTGTTTCTACGACTCAAAAACGCGAAAATGGTGAGTTGACTCTTTGGAGCTCGGGTGACTACCGAGGCAGAGGGAAAACTTAGATTTAGGAATCGGATATCCGATCCAAATCGGATATCCGATTTTGTTGACATATATATATATAATTTCGGGCGACCAAAACTCATTTTCACATTTGCATTCGGCTCAACCGCGGGGGGCGCACAGTGGAAAGCGAAATCAGATATCCGATTTGAAATCCATCTCCAACAGGTAAAATTCTTGATTTTTTATTTGCTCTAATCAAATTTTCAATTAGATTTGTTTATTTTTAGTTGATTTTTTTCAAAATAGGGTTTTTTGGTAGAAAAACTAGGGTTTTTGTTGGATTTTTAAAAAATACTAGGGTATTTTTGACTAATGCTCAAAATCCTTTTGGAAAATAAGTTTCCTCTCACACAATAATGCCTTCTATTCCCAACTTTACACCTCCAATCATAGCATCAATGATGGAATATAACAATGGTTTAAGCTCAAGCTTAGGAATTTCTAGTGGAAATTATAATAGTTTGTCCCTCTCCGCACCTATAACACCTTCAAGGCCCATCACCCCTCCTAAACATGAAATATAATATCCCACCATTCCTCCATACTAGTTCACCATACTTGAAAACTCACAACATGTGGCTCCAATGATTTGTGATAAATCAACTTTTTATTTAAAGTACGAGATTATTACAACAACAAATTTCAAACTTAAAACAAAATCAAACCAATAGTAAACATCCAAAATACCTTAAACATAGTCTCATTAATGTTCACTCATTTTTAAATACACCTATACTACAAAAACATTGAAATACCTTGCTTTGGAAAGTACGGTAAAAATATCCTAATAACTATTTGTTGGGTTTTACCAATTGTGTAGAGACTTTATTTTGAAGATTCACCATAGTGAAACTCTTTTCTAGATCATTGAAAGATATGGCTCTTGATTGGTTTTGTTCATTGTCAACAATCACCAATTCTTTACACAACTCATTAACACGATTTCCTCCAACACTTTCAAGTGAACATCAGTCCTCAAGCTACATTAACAAATTTAGTTCATTGTAATCAAGGACCTAAAGAGAAAATAAAAAACTTTATGAAATGATACTAATCCCTTTATTTGAAATTCTCCTATAGTCTTCAAGATGTTGACATTCAAAGGGTGTTTATAGATAACTTACAACCTAATATTCAAGATAAGAAATTGCTAATGAAATATCCATCCTTAACACGTTTTTGTATAACCCTTCATGATTATCGAATATCGATTAGTTGGTATGAAGGTACCCCTTCATAGGCTCCTATTGGTCAATCTCTATAAGTCATGCCTCAAAACAACTAATAATCATTTAAAAAGAAAACAAAACATTCATTACTTGATAAACATTCATGTCAAACCGCCATAATATTGAGACGTAAGTAACTACCGTGAAACATAACTTTTTAGATATAAATTTAGGGCCATGAGATAGGAAATTTTCATAGTTGTTTGATTCTCTCCATCATGTTGCAATTGTTAAACAAGAATATGATTCAACTTCCTCCAATTAGTCATATTCAAACAATTAAACCTTTACCACCAAACTTTAATGTAAAACATTTTTTCAATATCATCGCATACCTCGACATGATATGGAAAGATGCTAATGTTTATAACCAAGTAAGACCCTCATTCTAATCAAATCCAGCTGGATGACCTACTAATGACAAAGGAAATAAATTGGTTTTTTCACCTAATCAATACTTACAAATATTTACAAGCCCATTGCCAATTCATTCAACAAACTTTGTTCAATACAATGATAATGAAGAAGATGATAATGATTTTTCCATCTTTATAAACATTATTAATATTCAAATCATAAAGGAAAAACCAATATTTTGTTTGACATTTCTTTTACATATATTGATTCTTCTATAACTACACTCGATGGTCTTCTTTATATCAATTTTGCGTAAAACCCTAAAAGGGAATACCATTGATCCCATGTACATAGTGAATATGATCAAAAAGAGTTATTGTATGTACATGAACTTTATGCGATGATTATGAACAATCAAAAGCATGATTAAAAGCTCATGATGGTTATGGCTTCCTTATAATTATTTTGATAACTCTCCCAAAGAAAGGTTGGACCTAAATAGTTGCAAGGGGTTTTGATAGAGATTTTTATGAAAAAATTTGAGTTTAGCATGATTTTAATGAAATTTTAATGTTGGTAATGGATTTTTGACTTTAAAAATAGTGTTTTTTATGTATTTGAATCTTCAAAATTAGAAAATTTTATAGATTTTGTTATAAACTAGGGTATTTTATAATATTTTCATTTATATTGTCTAATTTTAATTAGATTGATTTGTTTTTATATTTAATCAGGCATTATGGCTATTGACAATGAAAATGCACAAATTCCACCACCTCCACCACCTCCACAGCCATCAATTCAAGAATTAATTTATGAAAAATTGCAAAAATTAAGGGGCATTTTTGAAGTTTATACGAGAGTCCCTCGATTATCTGAGATGTCAAACACAATGAATGAGCCAATAATAAAAATATGGAACTCTCTCCTCAAGCAAATGCCTTCATTCATGGCGGTGAAGATGAGAATATTATGCATGTGGATTGTCCCATGATGTGAAAGATCTCGGGAATAACCAAAGCCCAAATAGCCTCTTTATTTGTTAACCCCGCACTAGTCATAGTTAATGTTAATAAAACAAAACTTTCTATTAAATGGTGCACTCATAGAGACATTGTAGAAAAATTTTGGGATCATTGGTGTATGGTTTTTTTGAAACCACCGAACAAGAATTGTGATGTACCATTTTACTTTATAAAAAAATTATATGCTGAGTTTGTGTTAGGGCATCATGTCAATTACTTTGACATTAGACCCTTCCAGGGCGTTGGTGGAGGTATGCCCTAGGATAGAGAAGGGGTAGTTAGAGTAATACCCCAC
>VDFB02230636.1:0-16965 GCA_007258455.2 Sequoia sempervirens | reverse complement strand
TTAAGAATTCCAAAATTTTTTTTTACACAGAGAGAATGATTTTGCCAGTGCCCAGAAAATATCCCCGAGGCAACAGAATAACCCCGTACCATTTCCCGAGATCCACAATAACCTCTCCGTAACCAAATTTCCAACAACCTTTGCCATTATGGCACTCATACACTTGTCGAGAAGTTGTTGAGAAAATATCTTCTCCACTTCTCGGCAAGTTTTGCCATTCAATAATTTTGCATGCAATTTCAAATAATCTATTTAATTTTAAAATTTGAAATTAATTTTCTTTCAAAACACATGCAACTTAATTAATTTTATTAAATTTAAAATTTAAAACTCATTTCACATGCATATTCTAATTTAATTTATTTAAATATAATATAATCTATGCACTTAATAATTTAATCTGATTAATTAATTTATTTAATTAAATAGTTAAATCCTTTTAAAGATTAACTATTTAACTAATTAAACTAACTAATGTATTAAATAATTAAGTAAATAAATTTCAATTATATTTAAATATTAATTTTAATAACAATAAATAAAACACAATAATCAACATTAAAAATAACCAACATTTACCTTTTCAAAACAATTTAACCAACAGAACACTTTACAACCTACAACTCAAAACTGAAAACTGACCTTGTACTAAGACTAGGGTTAAAGACCGGACTAGGATTAACCTAACTACTATCTCCCGATGAACAATTCCGTTGAGTCTTGACACGCTCAGACCTGATTACACAGGTGGAGTCGGTGTCATGTACCTGCAAATCCTGCAACCAAGCAAACAATGTACATGCATATATATATATAAAGCAGTAAACAGGCACACCGTGCAGAGAAAATCACAGATATCGCAGGGCACTCGCAAGCGAGTGATGCAATTCTGTTCTCCACACCAATACACTCACAGAAAACTGACTCAATACATGTTGTTAGTCCATCTTAAATATATGCATATCCATAAACAACTGAAAATAACCATCTACACTAAATCACATCAAGTCTGAAAACAATAAACATCACACAGAGTATCATCATGTCATACAATAATCCATCATCGCTCAAAATCAGCGATCCAAGTATCCAACAAAACAACATAGTCTAACAGTATGAAAAAGTATCAACAGAAAGCATAGCATAAACAGAGGGGTACTACATCCTCCCCCCTAGGATCAAGCTTGCTCACGAGAAAACTGCTTGAGCAGAGATAGGGATAAAGTTCCCTCATGCGTGTAGCATCCTCCCAGTGCTTGAGAAACCTCATGAGCTACAGGATCCCAGTGGACCCTCACGATCAACGTCGACCCGAGACCCGGCGTCCGGTCTTGAGAATGGCCACGGGCTCCAAAGCGGTACCCAGGTCCTCTACACGTAACACATTTTAATCAATTTTTATAGAGATATGTCGGGGATGATATGGTCTAGGAAATCTTACGACACATGAAAAACATCATGAATCACGAGACAAAGCTGGGTGGTAAGAAGCCGAGTCGATATACTCCGCCACGGGACCAATTCTCTCTAAGATTTCGAATGGTCCTACGAAACGAGGTGCGAGCTTAGAGCCTTTTCCATAACGGATTGGACTCTTTCGCGGTCGCACTCGAAGAAACACTCTATCACCAACAGCGAACTGTCGATCAATCCTATGCGCATCGACATATTTCTTTTGCCTATCCTGAGCTGCAATCAAATGCTCTCTAATACGGTCAACCTGTTGCTCCATGTCATGAAGCATCTCAGGTCCTAGCAACACTCTATCCTCTAGTCGATCCCAACTAAGTGGAGTTTGACAAGGACGACCGTATAATGCCTGATATGGTGGCATACCTATGGAACTCTGGTATCCGTTGTTATAAGCGAATTCTACTAAGTACAAGTAATCCTCCCAACGTGATTGTTGGTCCATTACGTACATCCTAAGCATATCCTCTAATATTTGGTTAACTCTTTCAGTTTGACCATCAGTTTGAGGATGATAGGCTGAACTAAAGTTCAACTGTGTACCTAATGCATGTTGCAAGGAAGTCCATAAAGCTGAAGTGAATACAGGATCTCTATCCGATATGATCCTACGAGGAATCCCATGCAATCTAACGATGTCCTCCATGAATATCCTAGCTACCGATGAAGCATTATATGACAAACGTACAGGTGAAAAGTGAGCTACTTTAGTCAAACGGTCAACAGTTACCATAATGGCATCATGTCGACGTGATGACGTAGGTAACCCTACAATAAAATCGATGGATATAATATCCCATTTCCATTCAGGAATGAGATGTGGCTGCAATAATCCAGCAGGATGATGATGCTTAGCTTTAACTCGCTGGCATTCAAGACATCTCGATACATAATCAGCAATATCACGTTTCATACCAGGCCAGAAATACAATTGCCTAAGATCAGCATGCATTTTCTTGACACCTGGATGAGCTGAATATGGAGCTCGATGAGCTTCAGTCATGATTAATGTACGAAGACTCTCTACATGAGGTACATAAATGCGACCTAAATGTCATAATATACCATCTGATTCTAGGACATAACCTTCAAATCGACCTTCTAAAGGTCTACCCGATTCAATCTCCGACTTCACTTCCTGATATAATCTATCAGTAGGAAGTGCAGCTACTATTTGACCTCTCAAATCTACTTCAAGAGTAGTAGCAAAGATCTCATGTCGACGTCGGCTAAGAGCGTCAGCCACTACGTTCTCTTTGCCTTGAACATACTTTACTTCAAAATCGTACTCACACAAGAACTCCATCCACCGTCTTTGCCTAGCATTCAAGTTAGGTTGCGTGAAAATGTATTGCAAACTACGGTGATCGGTATGAAGTTCAAAGCGATGACCTAATAGAAAATGTCTCCAACAAACTAATGCATGCACTACTGCAGCTAGTTCTAGGTCATGAGTAGGATAGTTTAATTCGTGGTCCTTGAGTTTACGAGACTCATAGGCAACCACACGCCCATCTTGCATCAAGACTGCTCCCAAACCCTCTAAAGATGCATCCGCACAAACTACGAAATCCTTAGTAGGATCAGGAACAATAAGTATAGGCGCATTAGTTAACTTTTCTTTAAGTGTTTGAAAAGCTAACTGACACTGTTCTGTCCAAACAAACTTCTTCCCTTTCCTCTGAAGAGAAGTAATAGGATGACCGATCCTAGAAAAACCCTCTACAAAATGTCTATAGTAGCCAGCTAGACCCATAAAACTACGAATTTCACCTACATTAGTAGGTGCGGGCCAATCAACTATGGCTTGGATCTTTGAAGGATCCACAGCAATACCTTTTCCAGATATCACATGTCCAAGGTATTTAATTTCAGGTTGAAAGAAGTCACACTTCTTCAGGTTTGCATACAATTGGTTTTCTCTTAAACATTGCAATACCTGTCTCAAGTGTTCTTCATGTTCCTTCATGTTCCTCGAATAGACTAAAATGTCATCGAGAAATACCAGGACAAAACGATCAAGGTATGTACGAAATACACCATTCATTAAACTCATGAATACTGAAGGTGCATTCGTTAACCCAAAGGGTACTACTGTGAATTCGTAATGCCATACTTGAGTTCGAAAAGCGGTTTATGAATGTCTGCTTCAGCTATCGTAATTGATGTGGCGGTTTCAAATCGATTTTTAGAGGTACATTGGCTCCTTAGCAGTCAAAAGATCATGCTGATTCTAGGCAAGGATAGCGATTGTAATGCGGTAACCTTGTTCAATTGGCGATAGTCAATGCATAGCCTAAGAGATCCGTCCTTCTTCTTAACGAAGATGACAGGTGCTCCCCAAGGGGAAACACTTGGATGAATGAAACCCTTTTCTAAAAGTTCCTCTAACTGGATACGAAGTTCCTCTAACTCCTGAGTCGTCATTCTATAAGGAGCTCTAGATATAGGCTCAGCTCCAGGAACTAGGTCAACTCTAAAGTCAATATCCCTTTTCGGTGGCATTCCAGGAATGTCATCGGGAAATACATCCGTGAATTCCCTAAGAATAGGATGATCATCAAGAGATACCTCTCGACTCTCACCCTCATCTAAATCGGTAACTGTTGTTGCAAACAGTTGACATCCCTGATGAAGACATCTCTTTAATTGCATAGCAGATATCATCCGCAAAGAGATAGGTCTTTGAATACCTACGATTTCCACTTTCGCACCTAAATCATCCATGCAACTAACTGTCTTAAGTCGAAAGTCAATTACAACATGATGAGATGCTAACCAATCCATACCTAGTACTATATCGTACGATCCTAAGGGAGTAACATATAAATCTACTAAGGTTGTTAACGTACCTATTTTAAGTTCACAGTTATGTACTAAGTTATCTACTGCTACTTTCACCCCAGAGGCGAATTCAACTTGCCATTTACCACCTTGTTTTACCGCCACAAGACCACAATGGTCAACAATGGATGGTGAAATAAAGGAGTCAGTGGCTCCAGAATCAAAAAGTATAGATACATTAACACCATTTAACTTACCTGAAGATTCGACCACCGTATTCTAGTGATCGGCTTGGCGGTCATTAACCGCTGCATATACTGTATGAGCTCGTCCTGCATCGCCCACCGTAGGCTCTGAAACCGTAGGTCGAGGCCCATAACCGATTGGAACCTCTCATGGGACAGCGCCTAGCTATGTTGCCCATCTTTGCGCCCACAAAGAATAACAACACGTACCTGCACCTGCAGTACGCCACTTGCAGAAGGTTACGTTGGGCCCCGCTGAAAACTACCCTCTTACGTGATGGGCGGTACTTTTCTAGCCATGCGGTGATCCTGCGCCATTATTGCTTGTTCTTCCTGATTCGACCCTTTCACGTTGAGGAATTTTGTTGTTGTGGTTGGGGTTATTGTTCTTTGAGGTGTTCTTTGTTGCTGCCCACCCTTTGTGGGTGTCTGTTGGTTATTGGAAGAACCACCTGTCTGTGCTTGTCCACTCCGTGGACTAAAACCTGCTGCAGGAGCACTCCCAATATGCACTCCTGTGTGCCCACCTAAAGCAATAATAAGTTTCTCCTCAACTATGCGAGCCTTCTCCACTGCGACTTCCATAATCTTTGGCTCAAAGACTCAGACACCTCCACTGATGCGGGCATTTAAGCCCCTGATAAAATGATGTACTAGCATAGGCTCATCATCACCAATACCAGCATACTGCTTGAGTTCATAGAACCTACATTCATATTGCTCAACAGAAAGAGCCAACTGACGTAGATCATGGAACTCATCAGCCGTACGCTGCCTCCAGTGTTCCGAAAGGAACCATGCTTTCTGAACCTCTAGAACATCTCCCAAGACTACCAGAACCAATATCAATGTGGAGCTTCTACTCCTCTAGACGCCACAATGTAGAGGCGAATCCTCTCAAGTGCATAATAGCGCATCTGGCACGGGTATTGCTACCATAAGGGTGCATGGCAAAGCATCTACCCAAATCCAGTAGCTAGGTCTCTACCTCTAATCCTCCTCCTGAACCATCAAAGGTAGGAGTGCTCTCGATGCAATCCCTCCTTGACCCATGATGGCATCTGGCTGATGTGTGTCATCTACTCTCCTAGGGGATCTATCTCTCTCTCTCACAACCTCCTGCTCATCTATCTGTCTAGGTCCTAGACGAGCTAGAACCTCCTCTATCAGTGGACGTATCTGAGAACCCTCTACTGCTGATTGTTTGGGATTCTGACCCTCATTTCTCTGACCCATCTGATCCGCTTGGTCACTATGGTGAGGGCTAGGAGGGGGAGTAACCTGAGGGATTGGCCCACGGCCTCCACCTCTACCTCTACCATGACCTCTTCCTGCGCTGGGCATGTTCCTGTACAAGACAATTTACGAGTCTTAGATACTGTTCAACCAAGGTTATCAGTTGCGACACTACGTACTAGGTCAACCTAATGGGCTCTAGATTACCCAGAGCGTCCAGTGTTTGTAACCTGGCTCTGATACCAATCTGTAATGCCCCGTCTAAATAACCTAAGAATGTTGCAAAGGTGATATAAAAGTGTAATATTTTTTTTTAAAGTACTAATATAATGTTATCTAGTTGCATACATTCTTAGGTTAATCGACGTTACACTACTTTAAGTTTTCCATAAGCGACTTATGTACTTCGCATTGCTCCCAATTAAATCATAACATAAGATAACATTGCATAATATTAAATTTTCTATTCATGATAACATAATAAAGTACAAACCCTTTTTCCATACATTGCATTGATAAGATATTACATTGCTCATCCATCTGATGAGGTAGTTCAAATAACAAATACTTTACAATTACATTGATCACCTCTTATACATTTGAGGGATGTTTTTACTTTTCAAGTTTTACAATATACAATAATGAAGAAATAGAAGGAATCCATGTGCGAGCTCTCCATCCATGAAGCGCTCAATGCATCAATCGAACTGGGGACCCAACGGAGTAAGGTGCACGTTCCACCCAACCATGTGGTACCCGTAGGTCCACCCCCCGTGCTAGGAGATAGTAATAAGGCTACCTAGACCAAATCTACTAACCCTAGACACTAGTACATACACACTATTGGTTACATTACTTCCAGATTTGACATTTGATTTGAAACACAAACTCATGGTTTAACTGTTATTCTAGGTGGAGTGTCATCACAACGATGCAATGGTTACCCTGGTGTTTCTTCCTAGGTCCCGGCCCCCAATCCTTGGGTTACCCTGGTAACCTCTTACGAAACCCGGCCCCTATTGCATGCAGTTGCGGAAATTGATAGTCTCTTAAGGAAACGAGACATCGATTTTGCCATTCCAGGCCTTCTCAATTTATACTCATAACTGTAGTAGCTTATGAGTCATAAACGAGGCAAGCTAATCTTGTTAAAAGTTTTTAGATCTATCTACTGTGTTCTTTAGTTTTCACTGACTTACTTAACTAATCGTAAGTTACCCTGACACCACTTTGTGTGTCGGCCCTTACGACTAGCCACTCCCCTAACATAACAAGGTTACTAGGTTTACAAAATCAGGGTTTACAGAGTGCACAAAGATCAACATATAATTGTCAAAATCACCATATTAGAGGTCTCAATTTCATTTACAAATACAGTGCACTACCCTAGATTGTTCAAAAACAAGAATTCATAGTTTATATTACTTTCCAAAAGAGAACTATAACTGGAAGACTTTCACAACATAGGTTCCAATTTGCCCCAAAAGAAAAATACATATGAAAACAAATCAAGAAACAAATATCTACTTTTGGATCTACTAAATCCAAACCATTCATTAAAAATTTCCAGAAATTAACCTTTCAAATAATTAATTCATTTCCTATGCATTTTCAAATATATCAAGTCTCTAATTTATTCAATTTCATAACTTAAATCTTATATTCCAAAATAACAATTTATTTTATAATAGCTAACTAAGTTTAAACAAAATATCTAATTCTAGATATTTGATAAATTAATTCTTAAATCATATCATTAAACATGATATTATTTTTTTAAATTACAATAGATAATTATATTTTAATATACATATATATATATACAAAATATAAAAAACAATTTAAATAATAATAATTAAGTATTTTATATATTATATATATATAAAATCGAATTATAACATTATGAAAAATCGAATCAAACACTATACATAAACTTCATTTAAAATTCGCAAAATACAAAAAAATAGAGTTTCGGGGTTAAAAACCCCCGCGCCTCACGATATTACGCAGGGGAAGGCTGACCCTTAGGACTACTGACCGGCCCGACCCTGAGGGGCTTCGTCCGGTAACTCCCAGTGGTATTGTTACACTTAAGCCATAGAAATTTCTTGGCTCCCATCAGAAATTAGGGAGGGTTATTACTCAAACCCTCTACTTCAAATTGCTTGGCGCTTTAATTCCCATTTTTTAAATCTAAAATCACGAATTTTTGTTTGTGAATTCGCTGACGGGTTTAAATTAGATGCGGTAATTTCTTTATGATATCATAACAAAGTTTTTTTTTAAGCTTTCATCAGCGATTATACAAAATAATTTGTTTTAAATAAATATCAAAAGAACTATAATTTACCGGTACATATATATTCACAAAATATTTTTTTCTAAGATTTAGAAAGTTTATTTCTGTACAAGGAAATTCTAAATAATTTCAACAGAAACAAAATATAGAGGTTTAATAAATTTCACAGTAATTTTCTATTATTTTGAAAACTAATTTTTTTTTTTTTGTTTACAACAGAGTTTTCTTCCTTTCTTTGAAAATTTCTTTTGTACAGATTTTTGAAGAATTTACAAAAAAAAATAAAATACAAGAAACAAGAAATCTTTTTCTTTCTCAATCATTCTTTTCAAAGATGCAATACTCAATAAAATCTAAAAGTAAAATACCTGTATCAAGAAGATTGTCTGTAACTTGAAAACTTTTCCTGTTAAAGAGAGGATCCTTCTTGCCCGTGGCACCTACAATCCACAAAGAATCTCCCACCAAGAAATACCACCAAAATCACAAGCCCAGAGAGGAATACCAATTCTTAAGAAATTTTGGATTTTAACACAGAGAAAAAAAAAAAATTTGCCAGTGCCCAAAAAATATCCCCGAGGCAACAGAATAACCCCGTGCAATTTCCCCAGATCCTCAAAATCCTCTGTGCAAATTTTTTAACAACCTTTGCCATTATGGCACTCATACACTTGTCGAGAAGTTGTTGAGAAATATCTTCTCCACTTCTCGGCAAGTTTTTCCATTCAATAATTTTGCATGCAATTTCAAATAATCTATTTAATTTTAAAATTTGAAATTAATATTCTTTTAAAACACATGCAACTTAATTAATTTTATTAAATTTAAAATTTAAAACTCATTTCACATGCATATTCTAATTTAATTTATTTAAATATAATATAATCTATGCACTTAATAATTTAATCTGATTAATTAATTTATTTAATTAAATAGTTAAATCCTTTTAAAGATTAACTATTTAACTAATTAAACTAACTAATGTACTAAATAATTAAGTAAATAAATTTCAATTATATTTAAATATTAATTTTAATAACAATAAATACAACACAATAATCAACATTAAACATAAACAAATTTACCTTTTTCAAGAACGATTTAACCAACAGAAACGCATTACAACCTATGACTCAAAACTGAAAACTGAAATTGTACTAAGACTAGGGTTAAAGACCGGACTAGGATTAACCTAACTACTATCTCCCTTTCAACAATTCCGTTGAGTCTTGACACGCTCAGACCTGATTACACAGGTGGAGTCGGTGTCATGTACTTGCAAATCCTGCAACCAAGCAAACAATGTACATACATGTATATATATCTCAAGCATTAAAATAAACACACCGTGCGGAGAAAATCACAGATATCGCAGGGCACTCGCAAGCGAGTGATGCAATTCTGTTCTCCACACCAATACACTCATAGAAAACTGACTCAATACATGTTGTTAGTCCATCTTAAATATATGCATATCCATAAACAACTGAAAATAACCATCTACACTAAATCACATCAAGTCTGAAAACAATAAACATCACACAGAGTATCATCATGTCAAACAATAATCCATCATTGCTCAAAATCAGCGATCCAAGTATCCAACAAAACAACATAGTCTAACAGTATGAAAAAGTATCAACATAAAGCGGTACACTACGGTCGATGCGAGGTGCGGAGATAAGTCACCGATTCCACACAGCCCGGCGGAAGGGCAGTGACGATAAATTAACCCAATGGGTAAAATGTTGAAAAAGGGAGTAGGTTTGGAAGTGTCCCCGTCCCAAGTCCATCGTCTGTTGTGAGTCGTTGTGTTATGATTGAAGTTTTGTCTTTGTCTTGTATGTAGGTTCATTGTTGAGTATTTATTTAATTCTTGGTTAGTGTTTAATTAATTAATCGTATTTCATAAAACAATTAATTAATGTTGCATTGTTATTTGATTTAATTGAGAGTTAGAAAATTATTAAATTTAAATATATGATAAATTAAAAGGTATTTAATTAATTAAAATTTAAGAAATTAAATTAAATTAATATTGTTGAGAGTAATTAAATATTATTCTTTTTATTAATATCAAATTAGAAAATCATGTGAAGATAATATCTAAATTTAAATAAATTATTTCAATTAAAATTTTAGATAAATGTGAGCTTTTAAAAGATGAAAAAGGACCAATAAGGAAGGAGGCTTTTTGAAAAAAGAAAGCGAAAAAAGATTTATGGATTTTAATTGGTGATTTATTATTTTTATGAAGGGAATTATTCACACACAAGTTTGCTTCTGGGAGTTTTTGCTCTGTAGTTTTTTTTTGAGATCTAGGAAAGAAAAATAAGAAAGATAGTTTTGGAGTTTTGAGGTTTTCTTCTGGGTAAAAATTATTGTGAGTTTGCAAAGAAAGGATTATTCAGTAGAACATTGAAGGCAGAAGGTCGAGAAAGGAGTTACACGAGGAATTCGAGAGGAGGTTACAGGCGGGATTCTCCTTCAGACACAGGATTCCAGGTTTTCCCCTTTTAAATTATTAATACTTCGTAGGTCTGTAAACAAATCTGAATGCTATGTTTCCGAAAAAAAATTGTTTGAATGAAGTTTATGTTTTGAAAACTTGTTTGTGTTTAAAACTCTCGAATCTTCTGTAGTAAATTATAGCAGAACTTGTTTTAAAATCCTTCAACGTAGTTTAGTAGAGAAAACTAGTGTGCTTGAAATATAAGACAAAAAGAATCATTTCTGATGGAAGATCGAATTTGCATGTTCAAATTTATTTTGAGTATTGAAGATCCATGGTTGAGTTACTTAGAACCTCGGGTTAAATATATTTATTCATATTCAAAGATTAGATATACATTTATTATCATTCTAATTGAATCGATTTTCTGGGTTAATATCTATCTTGTATGAAAACCTGAAGTTTTTATTGGTTTGTCATAAGTTTTGTTTAAATATAAATTCTCTATATATTATTTATTATATTGATATAAATTAATTGTTGTGTATATATTTATAGATTTAAGCATTTGTTTATACAGAATAAATAAATGGATGTATTTATGCCTGTATGCTGGGCCTCGGGTTCTATGTACTGAATATAGTATTTAGTTATTTGTGTATTTTTTTTTATTTTAAAAAAAAAAATTAAAAGACGTCTGGACGAATTCGATTTTCGAAATTCGTGTTATTTTATTTTATAAAATCTGTATGTTTTATATAAAATAAAAATAAAATTAAAAATTAAAAAAAATAAAAATAAACAAAAATTTGTATTGTGGAGGGATGAATTACATTGGTATTTTCACCGACCTATAGTGGCTTCTGGCGGATCACACGGTTGCGCCGCGTGATCGACTAAATGCATGATGCGGTGAGAATCGCGGGCCTCCCCACGATAAGGAGTGCAGCGGTACCACCGATGGTGGGAATCTTGGGCCTCGATAGAATGCAGCATTCTGTATTATGTAGAGCACATTATTGTTTTTTAAAGAAAAACAAATTTTAAATTTTAAAAATTTATTTATTAATTTTATGTAATGTGTATGGTTTTATTAATATTTAGTATATTTAAATATATAAATATATATATATATATATATTATATAATATTTAATATATATTTAATATATATCATTTATTATATGAGTATATATATATATATTTATTTATTTCTGGAAATTTAATTCAAATTTTGTTTTAATTATATATATATATTTCAAATGCAATTTAATTCGAATTTCATTTGTATAATAATTTTTGCAATATGATTCCATTAGTCTTTTAGAGGATTATTTTTATATAGATGGAGTTGGTTATTCATTTTTAAAATTATAAATTTGTTTTAAAACAGAATAGGATATATATGTTAATCTTATTGAATGTTTTTAAATATAATGTTTATTTATTTAATTAATTTTGAATATTTATATTTATATAAAGGAGATTTATGTGTATATATTGTGATTACGTTTTAATATTTTGGCAATATTATAGTTAATTAGGAAATTGGAAATAAATTATTGTGTTGTGTTGAAAAGAGTGTGCTCGTGTAATTGATTGAGTTATTAGGTGGAATTTATTGTTCATTGTAATTTGTTTCCTTTTATGGGTTGGATTAAACGTAATTGTGATTCTTGAAATTATTCGTTAATTCTTCTGTGGCATTTTCTTCTTAGTGTTTTTGTGTCGTATGGGAAAAACCCTAAGTTCACCTTACTGTTCGTAAGAGTATAAGTTATTGTTAAGGGCTTCCAGAGATGGAATGCATGTCTTTCATGTTTCTTTTATTCCCCATGTCGGGCAATTAGGGTTAAGGGTATTGTAAGTCTTCCAGAGAAGTTTTCTTGAGTGGGGGTTCATTTTGGTGAATCGCTTTGATGTATTGTACTATGATGTGGTACCCGGTTTCCACGAACGGGGATTTGTGCCTCCTAGGAAATAGGAGTGGGTAATGAGAATTGTACCTCCTTTGGAAGGAGTGTGTATTTGAATTGGTTTCCTCCAGTGTTTGGAGTGAGTTTCCTTGCTTTGTTTTCTCCTTGGATTGGAGAGTTTATGTTGTCTAGTTACCTATTGTGGTATTGTGCCTTGTGTGTTGTCGATAGGAGAGTGGCTCTTTGTGGGGGTCCGGCACACAAAGGGGCGCCAGGGTAACCTACCTAGAGTTTAATTAAGTGATAATTTAAAAGAATCAATGGGGGGGGCTTTCACTCTAATAAAGATAAAAGGATGTCTCTCTCGTGAAGCAATTGAATGATAAGGCTCGAGATGAGATGGGACGCATAGTTTTGCATGAGGGTCCGGCGGCCGGTAGAGGCAAGCTAGGGTAACCCAGGATGGGGGTCTGGTAGCCTAGGAAGGTTGAGCCAGGGTAACTCATGGCAATTTATGCATGACACTCTTCCTATGTCGACAGTTAATCAGTTATTGTGCGATGTTCATGATCTTTGTTCTCTGGAAGCATTGTAACCTCGTGTTAAGTGATATTGTGTTTGTAGTTGTTAATTGACTTTGTGATTGTAGATGTTAAGTGATATTGTGTCTGTTGTGATTAAGTGATTTATTGATTTGTCTTTGGTTATTGTTGGAAGTAGTCTTTGATATTATGTCTTGAGTTTCATTGATGCTTGTGATTATGACTTGTTGTGTTCTAAAGTGGTGTTGTTGTGCCTTTGGATTTGTCGTTGTTGAGTTTCTAAGTGGTCTTTGATGTTAAGTTGTCTTTTTGGAGTTAGTCTTTGTTATTGTTAGGCGTGCTTGGTCGGGGACCCTTCCTTGTCTACTCTCAGCACGGGGGTGGTTGGGTGGAACGTGCTTCGCACCCCGTTGGGTTCCCTTTCTGTTGCAGATGTATTTTATTGCAGGTTTTTGGAAGATGTTGATGATCCAGTAATTCATTATACCAGATGTATGTTATACTCCTAATGTAATATATTCATTGATTTATTGTCTCCCATGTGTGTTGGGATGACCTTGATGTGACTTGTATATGTAGTTATTGAGTTGTATTTTCAGTCAGTTGTATTCTTCTATCATTGGGGTGTAATATTTATTCAGGCCATGTATTTATTCAGGATCATTTGTTATAGTTGGTTATGTTGAGTTGTATCTATTGAAATATGTAACACTTTATATCCTTATAATTCCATGAATTGTCATATGTGCATATGTTATGAATATGGTTATTGTTTAATAGATATTCTAAATGATGATATAAGAATGAATAGATTTATGTAATAGATTAATTATTGTTATCTTATTATCGTTGTTATGGGTTAGTGTAGTCATGTCACTTCGTGTACCCCATTGGAACTAGTTGTGCCTCATAATACATTGTTATGTTATAATACTTAAGTATGTTTATTATATGTTCTTATTTAAAAAAAAAAATTGTTCCGTTGTTATTAGTTCCTTTCAGTTCGCATCTGTATGCGACAGCTTTGCTTATGGTTTAAACATGTTTACACTTAATATATGTATGCATTTGCTTTAAATATTCAATATACATACATGTTTTCTTATTTTATGATCTCTTACAACTTACATTTCCTTATATTCAATATACATTTGATCTCTAGTAGAATTTTAGGGAAATCAATGCCACTTTATAATTAAGTTCATTCATGTTGATCACAATAAATTTTTTTTTTTAAATGACTTAAGCAACATGAACCATTGAGATGAGAACAAGATATAATATTTTTGACAAGTAACTTGAAATTCAATTGAAATATAATTAAGAAAATTCAATTCAAATTATATCGAAGCTATTATATCGCTTTTACAAGTAACTTGAAATTCAATTCAAATATAATTAAGAAAATTTAATTCAAATTATTCTTATTATAAATTTTCAACAACTAACTTGAAATTCAATTCACCATATCTCTAATATTTACATTTTTGACACTTTAACAAAATTTCAAAATTACTAGATAGGTTGTGCACACCTATGAATTAAATAACAACAAATTCCACAATGAAATACCTTGTTTTTTACTACTTGATTCATTTAAACTAGGATCTAGTTATTCCATGTACACTTGAATCATTTTGATTCACTTGGAGCGCATAGTTTGGAGAAGAAGTTTTGCACATTTATCAAGGGTGAAAATATTGAGCTCATAACTTTTCATTTTTATCAATCAAGGAAAATTTGAGATAATTAATCCGTTGGTAGAGGACTTGTTTAGATTCATCTTTAAGTTGAAGAAGAAAATGGGACAACAAAGAAAAAGAAAAAATGTATCTCAACAAAAATTTTCAAAAGAAGAAGAACAAAAGAGGTGTGATCAAAACTTGGAAAATTATCATAGAAAGAAACAAGGTACATGCTTGTTTCTTCTCTCTCTCACTCTCAAGTGTGTGTTTGGTACTTTTACCTTGAAGGTTTCTAACCATCATTGCACTTAAATGACTATAAATACTTTTAAATATCCTCAAGTCATCTTGGTCATGCAAGTTGTAATGTTTATATGATCCTTGACTCCAATTCCTTAAGCCAATTCTTTTTGTTTCAATATTTACAGTGTTTTGTGTCTTTCATATTTTATTTTCATCACTTCAATGTTCTCAAATTATTTTTATGTTTTATGCTCTAGGGATTCCTCAAGCAGGAGTCGATCCAAATCTAGATATTGGATCAAATGAATCCATTGAAGAACACATGGACCTTGAAGTTAGGGAGGAGACCTAAGTTCAAACAATGCTTGTTGTAGAGGGGGTCAAGATCAATTCTCTCACTGGTATGGATGAGTATATAAAACTAGCACAAACTTCTCTCTTACGAGTAGCTCATCATGTTTTATCAATTTGTTTGTTTGCATACATAAACTTCACTTATATATTTAACATCATCTCTTACTTTTGTTTGCAAAATATTTTGTGACACATGTGTAGGAAGGGCTCAACAAGCAGGAAGTTTTCATGCTCAAGTCGAGCCAAATCTAGACATTGGATCAAATGAATCCGCTCAAGAATGCATGGTCCTTGAAGATAGGGAGGAGGCACAATTTCAAACAATGCATGTTGGAGAGGGGTCGGGATCACTTCCTCCTACTGGTATGGATGAGCATATAAAACTAGTTGAGAAGGTGGGGAAACAAATTTCTCATAGAAATTTAGATCATTTACTTGAAATGGATATGGAGAAACTGAAATATTATGCCAACCAGCCTTATAATAATAGAAAGAGGTCAATGACTAAATCTATACATGGAATGATCAATCATTATTTCAATCATCTTGATACACTTGAAAAAACCTAATTTTTATCACATTTACTTCTTTGTGATGAGATCAAAGAGTCATTACAATTGTTGGGTGTCGATTCAGCATCAAATAAGAAGAAACACATGGGATTACAAAAGGATATTGTTCAAAATGTTAAAAGGGTTTAGATTCCATTGGGAAAGGATCTCAAACTGTGCATAAGGCCACTAAAAGAAGGGTGATGTTGACATCTATTTTACATCAAGATATAGCAAGAAAAAGAAAAATGTCAAGACTTTCAACCGAAATTGGTTATAGTAGAAACCACACACAAAATATGCGAGAAAAAGAGAAAAGTTTTGGACATATTTAGAAGAAATTGGGAAATTATGTGTAGAGCCCTCGTTCGACAGGATTGAAGATGTTGTTAGGAACTTGGTCTCGTTTGGTACGACTGAATTTTGGTTCATCATCAAATACTAGAGATGTTATGAGACAAGGGATTAGACCTAGTATTTATGAAAATCATATCAAACATTGGCTAGACATAACACAATTTGAGATGTATATGAACTTTTGTAATGCATATCCTCATATAAATATTGGGCAAACAATGTTTCAAAGGTTAAAGCCATATTATGTGAAGATAAACAAGTTTTGAAACTTGTTGTTGTCGTTATCATATTGAATTCTGATCTCTACTATCGTGCGTTTCAAATATGAGAGAAGAAATATGTGGGTTTCAAAATGCACCTCCTAAACAAGCAAGTTTGTTCATAAAGTCTATATTATGTGATCATGAAAATGGACCTCAAATAAACTGCATAAAAGGAATTTGTGAGACATGTGGAAATTTGGCTAAATTTCCTTCAAGAATTAAGGATAATCAATTTAAATAAAGACAAAGAATTAAAAGAGGTAAGTACTATTTTTAGAGAGTTTATTTGTTCACTTCTCATAGATCGTTATTTGGATTCTCTTTGATGTAATGTTTCATCGATCAAGTGTGGTTTATTAATTATTCGCATATTTTACTAACACAGGTACAAGTATGTAAAGTTGAAAACAAATTTTGGGAAAGAATCCACAAGGTTGAACTATGTAGAAGAGGAGATTCCCATTGGAAAATTTATGGAAGATTTTCAAAAATTGATATGACCATACATACAACATTCCTTTTTTGCTAAGTGGCAAGTACAACAATTCCAACATTGAGAGATACTTTCC
>VDFB02230633.1:0-11964 GCA_007258455.2 Sequoia sempervirens | reverse complement strand
TTCATGCTCAAGATCATAGTTATCTAATAGACAATATGTGTACTTATATTTTTGTCTTTCTTTTGTGATTTTAAAGATTAAATTTTGTACAATATTCTTCTCTAAACATTGGATTAGGAAGCATTTTTGCATACCATGATTTATTTCACCATGTTCATTTCCCTACCATTCATGTGACTTACACCTTTGTTGTCTTTATCTCATTTGTTAATGTCACTTTATGCAAAAAGTTATCTATTATTGCAATTGGATCAATATTATTGTACATGATTGATAAGGCATTATATTCTTTATTTGATTTGAATTATATGTTAGTGAACATAAATCTATAGGGTATGCTTTTTTTCTTCATAATAAATGTACATTTTGTGAGTGGATTAATAAATTAGTTTTTATGTATCTTAAATCCCTTTAAATTAGTGTAGTTTGTGTTTGGAGACCACGGTTATAAAGCGGGCATTATATGTTTCTATTGGTTTATGGCAAATGAATATTAAAATCTATTCTCAAATTGCATGAATATGAAACTAATTTTCTTGATGGGAGTCTAGATTTCAAATAAAAAATAAATTGGTTGAATAAATCACTTGAAGTTTAACTAAAATATTATATATACCATAACTTTGAAATATTCTAAAATCATATAGTAAATTTAAAATATTACAAAAAAAATAAAATTAATAGTTATTATCAATTTGAATGAAGATTTAAGATATAGATATAGACCATTTTTTGTCCCTCCCTACATTACTTTTTAATCCAAATACCAAAAAAAATATATATATTTTTCTTTAATATTTCTACAATATTATGATAACTCCCTTATGTAAATCAACTAGATATTTGCATAACTTAAATAAGACACAGCAACACCATCGATAAATCTAATCAACATAATATCGTCTACCATTTGACAGACTTTATTTGGAAAATCTATACCAACAAATTGATTATATGACAACAATAGTTGCAAGTATGTCAAAAGCCTTTTGTTTGTATGTCAAATTTTCTACTACTTGGTGTAAAGTATTTTGTTTTTGCCAACAACTTGCACAACAAAGTAATGAGTGTTTACAATGAAAGAAGATGAGGGGGAATTGGGAGGGACGTGCAACTATACTTAATGAACATTGGACTTTAAGTTTAGGTCAATGTTTGATTTCATCTATATTTGCAAGCCTTCCAACCACACAAAAACGAAATAAAGTTGTGGAAATGAAGAAATTTTTGAGTTTCTTTAAATACAAATTAATCAATATTATTAATATATAAATATACATAATTTATATGTTATTTAAATTTTTATTGTCACTTTCAAATTGTGGAATTCATATTGTTAGAATATATTTATGTGTTAGAGTGATTTAATATATAATTAAAAAATTTATTTTATAATGATTTTTTTTTTTAGTTTGGGGTTTGATTTTTATAATGATAATTCATAAATAAAATTTGTTTTGATTTTGAATTTATAATTATAATTAACAATTATAATTGAAGATATAATGGGCATGTTGATAGGTGCAATTTAAGTATTTATAGATTACAAGTGAATTAAGCATGAGAGGTTCTAGTTTTTAGTTTTTTATAGTAAATGACAAGTGGAGAAGGTGTGAGGCTTTGGTTTATTTAGGTTTATTTCAATTTATTTCATAAATTACAAGGCCATAGTTCCATATGAACATATACTATCATTATCTTTAGGCTCAATAGCAAACTAGCCCCTCCATGCAACCACACTTCACACCTAGTGATTGATTAATGTTCCATATTGTACCTCCTTGACAAATAATTAGTTAAGCATTTTCAACCTATGGAACAACTTTGCCTTACATGTAGGAGAAAACACACATTTGTTAAAATGCTCTAGGTAATATGCCCATCATATGTAGAAAAAAATCAGAGCTGGAGAAAATTAAAAATTTTCACACCATATTTAAAATTTAAGAATTGGAGAAAGTGTGCATTAGATAATGGGCATCATACTTATCCAATAAATTGTCACATCATAAATTTAAAGTTTGAACTTTGTCACTAACTTGATTTGAAGTCATTTTAATCCTTTTCCAAGAAGGTATATAAGGTTTGGTGAATTTAAACTTAGCTAGGCGAATCTTAGTCAATCAATACATCTGTTTGGCACTCAAATTAAATGTTTGACTGGAAGATTTGCTGCAAGCTATAGAGTACAAGTCTGTTCTAGTTGCTTAATCCCATTATTGATGGTGTCACTTCTAAATTTTTGAATAAATTGCAATCTCCTTAAAATTTACATACCCCCTCCTCCCACCTTTGGTAAATGACAACTATTCACAAATGTTATGTTTGTTGCTCAAAATCTTTACAATCTTCACAATCTCTCTTCATGATTTTTCTTCCTATCACCATATTTCACAACCAATACCAACACCATTATCATTGTGATTGCTTCTCTTATATATCATTCTCCTATTTTTGTTTTTTCTTATACATTTAACAATCCCCACACAAAAAATATCACTTATTAAAATATTATTATATTAAGACATTCTAATTAAAATAAGTTTATTCTTTAAATGAAAATTAAAATTGAAATGGTAATTTAACGCCAAAGGTGTATCCTTATTTGAAAAGACAAAGCTAAAAAAAGCCAATCAATGGTTTATATAATCTGCCGACCATTAAATGAATGTCAACTCCATCATTTTTCGCTGTTTAGAAAAGCGATGAGAAAATGGTGGCTATCCGAGGAATGCGGGGCATGGATGGCTGCCCTATCCATGTTGCATGCCTCATCCATGCTACGGTAGCACTTTCTTGATTTTCTCACCTCGCCTCAGATTCTGTGCAAACTCTGCAGAGTTTAATTAAAAAGGTGATAGGTTAAACCAGATGAAAGCAAGCATGCAGCCACTATATAAATATTAAGACTTTATATTATTAATTTAAACACGTTTAAAATATATATATATAAATTTAACATTTAATAAAAAGATAAAGATTATATTTCAATTTTAATTTTTGTTAAAAATATATTATATTAATTTTATTTCTTTATGTAAAACTTTCAATATTTAATTATAATTTTAAAATTATAAAAAATACTTAAAATATTAATAAAATTTAAAATTTTATTTTAATGTAAAATACTTAGTATAAAAAATATTTAAATTTTCAAAAAAATGTTTCTATTAGATTAATTTAAATATTTAAATTTTGACATCTTTAATATAAATTAATAATAGAAAATTCGATAAAAATAAATTTTGATTATGAATTTAAAAAATATCAAATCAATCAAAATTGTTTCTATTATCCAAAATACTAAATAAATAAATTATCAAATATTATAATATAATATATTGACCAAAACCTATTATCCAAAAATATAATGAATACAATTTGAAGAGCATGAATTATTGATTTTATATTTTTCTTTTTTTAAAATAATACTCAATATTGAACATCTCATATTTTAGTATAACTTAAATATTAAAATTTAATTTATAAGTTTATAAAATATAATATTATTTTTATTTTTTGAATTATGGTTAGGTCTAGGTTTCAATTAGTAAAATAGTTATAATTAATCTTTATATTAGAATCAAGGTTAGTATTAGAGCTAGAATTATTGTTAGAGTTGGAATGAGACTTAAGGTTAGAATTCAATTATAGTTAGGGTTAGGTTTAAGTTAGGATTAGAATTCAATTAGGCTTAGGATTTAATTAGGATTAGGGTTCCATTAAGGTTAGTATTAGGATTCAATTATATTTAAGATGATTAATTAGTGTTTGGGTTAGGATTTAATTAGGGCTAAGATTCAATTAGGGTGGGTTAGGGTTCAATTGATGTTCAATTAGGGTAAGGGTTCTAAGAAAAGATTGGGGTTAGGCTTAGGGTTGGGGTTATAATTCAATTAGGATTATAGTTAGATTTACAATTATGGTAACAATTAAGACTCAATTAGAAATTAATTATGGTTATGGTTATGATTTATATTCAATTAGATTTAGGGTTCAACTAAGGTTAGTATTATATTCAATTATAGTTAGGGCTAAAGTAATGTTAGGTTTAGGGTTCATTTGGGCTTAAGTAAGTTTAGGGTTTAATTAGGGTTGCATTTAGAGTAAAGGATAGGGTTAGTGTTTAGGTTCAATTAGGATTGAACTTCAGTGGGATATGATTAGGGATTTAGTTTAATTAAGGTTGAATTTTAGCAAGATTAGGGTTATGGTTAGGGTTAGGATTCTAAGATAGATCCTAAGGTTAGGGTTTACGTTCAATTAAGGTTACATATCTATTAGAGTTAGGGTTAATATTTTCAAGATAAGATTAGGTTAGAGCAAGAGTAAGGATCAGGGTCAAGGTTGGGGATTAATTAGTGTTAGGGCTAGGGTCTAATTTGGGTTAAGATTCAATTAGATTTAGGGTTCAAGTGATGTTCAATTAGGGTTAGGGTTGTAGGCTAAAGTTTGGGGTTAGGGTTAGGATTGGGGTTAGAATTCAACTAGGATTAGGGTTAGGCTTACAATTACTATAAGAGTTAAGATTCAATGAGGACTTAATTAGGGTTATGGTTAAGGTTCATCTTTAACTAGGATTAAGATATGCAATTAGAATAATGGTTAGCTTGTTCATATTCAATAAGGGTCAAGGTTCAACTAAGGTTAGGATTGGGATTCAGCTATAGTTAGAATTATTGTTAGGGTTGGTGTTTAGGTTTAATTTGGGTTGAACTTCAATAGGCTAGAGTTATAGTTAGGGACATGGTTCAATTAAGATTGAATTTCAATAGGGGTAGGGTTAAGGTTAGGGTTCTAAGATAAATCATAGGCTACAAGCCTTATAATACAACTAATGTAAATTATATACTTATTCATTCAATATAATTTCCTCATGTTTAGACAATATTCATTCTCCTAGAAGATAAGCCAATGATATCATATTATTATGCAAATAAAGAATCCGTTACAACAAACACACATTAATCAAATTTCTAAAATGGATTCAAACAAGTTGATATATATGAGGTTTCCTATATAGATTATGTAATAAGATAGATAAAAAATCATAGAAATATTATTTATGATATTTATAGAAATCAAAATCATAGTTGATATAAAATAAAAATTTAATAAGTGAAATTGCTAGAATTTCTAAAATTATAAAAAAGTAAAATAGAGTTTGTAATATTTATAGAAATCAAAATCAAAATTCTAATAAGTGAAAAGTTAGATTTTCTAAAAATTAAAAAATTAAGCATAAAATAAATATTCTAAATTTACTATTTTATATAAAAGTAAGTTCCTAAATTAATATACTTAAAATTAAAAAATATTCAAGATATTTTTACAATGAAATATCATTTGTTGTTTTTTTATATAGATTTATTTAAGTAATATTTTTTAATAAAAAATCTGAATAAAAATGAAATATCTTCAAAACATTTCAAAAATAAAAAATCATTCGTATTCTCCAAATTTTAAGTTTACTTATATGGTTTGAGGTATAATTAGCATTTGTAAATGTTCAAAGTATTACAATTAGGGTTTGCAAAAGTTCAATTATGCTTTGTGTTAAGGTTCAATGAAAAATAGGCTTCAATTAGGATAATAATCATATAAGAATAATATTATTTTATATTAAAAATTTATTTGTCCTTATAATTATTTTTATAATATATTAATATATATTAATAATTATATCTTAATATAACAATAAAAAGTTAATAACATACTGAACTTATTATTAGGGTTGGTTAATATATAATTTAAAGTTTTTTTATTAATATAATAATCAATTATTAACTATTATAGTGAGGATTAGGGTTAACTTATTATTATACAAGGGATTAAGATTTTCCCTTGGGGTAAGATTTAGAGTTGACATTAAGATTCAATTAATATTATCCTTAACATTATAATATATTTAGAGCTCCACAAAATTATATTAATCATATAATGTATTTTAAATTAGATATGATTTGATGGTAAACCTCAATTTTCTATGAGTAAGTCATTATACAATAATAATATATTCATATATATATATATATATATATTAAATTATTACTATACATTAGATTTAATATTCTAAAAATTAAACAAACATTAAAATTTATTTTCACTTTATATTAAAAAAGTTTCAAAATTTAAAGATTTATTAAAATCTTATATATTAAAAAAGTTTCAAATTTAAAGAATTATTTAAAATCAAATTTAAAAAATATAAATAAATAATGATTTTTATCAAAATTTCTATTATTAATTTATATTAAAGATATCAAAATTTTAATATTAAAGAAATAATTATCTTCATTAAATATTTATATATTTTACATTAAAATAAAATTTAAATTTTATTAAATTTTATTAATATTTTAACTATTTTTTACAATTTTAAAATTATAGTTAAATATTGAAAATTTTACATAAAGAAATAAAATGTATATTTAACAAAAATTAAAATTGAAATATAATTTTATCTTTTTAATTAAATGTTAAATTTTTATATGTACAAAGTTTTAAATTTATATAGTGGTTGGATAAGCGTTACTCTCATCATTTAACTATGCCTTTTTAATTCGAACTCTCTGAGACTTTGCAGATAAATTTGGTGAGAAAATCAAGGAACTATGTCGTCGGTAGTGGCATGGATGAGACAAACAACATGGATGGTAAGCCATCCATGCCACGATTGCATTCACAGGCACACATGGCCATTGCGAAAAATGGATTTAGGTGGGTAGTGGTGAGACCAGAAATAGCAATTGAATATTTGTGTAATAATAATACGTTGATTGAAAATAGCTACCCGGAAATATACACAGAAGTCCGGTTCCGGTCATGAGACACGTACCCACTACTTGCTTGACTGTAGGCATTTGTTCCTTGCGCGAAATAAATTTGTAAACCCCTTTGTTGCAAAGTCTTGAAATGAAATAGAAATGAAATATTTAATAGCGTCCACGAGCCAAAGCCCTAGGGACTGGATAAATGGGCATTACGGCATAGCCTATGAACCTGATGGGTAGATTCGAGATCAGCCCTTCGAGAGTGAATTTTGATGATGAAGTTTGCAATTTTGTCGAGTCTTGAATCTTCAAACAAGGTATTTAAATTGTCAACCTGCACCGCATCCCCATAGCTGGCCCGGATGTCTTTATAAGCTGAGCATTCTATGATAAAGTGCCATTCTGTCTCCACCATACCTTCGTTACAAAAGCGGCATATTCTATTTTCCCACTCTTCTTTAGGAACCTCCCACCTACCCGTTTCACACCTAAGATGGTGTGAACTAGTCCGCAATTGGGCTATCAACATTTTTGCTTTCCATTTGATATTCGCTCCTATATAAGCCTTTTCTTCATGGTCCCTTGTGGGATTGAATTCTTTGATATAATAATCCTTTTTACGCCCTGTTTTTTTCGTCCATATACCATATTTAAATTTTTCTCTCACATAATTTTTTATTTCTCCATTTGTGTTTGGACACTCATGCATCACAACATCCCATTTCTTCATCCACTTGATATTAAGTTTCATCCATGTGTTTTTTCTTCTAGTTAGCTCCTCTTTCATAATTAGCTTAGGCCATCTATGATCCTCCATATTCTGGACCTTCTTTAGGTAGCTTAATAACCGGGTCATCGCTGAGGCCTCCAGAGGAAAAGTACCAGTCTCGGCCAATAAAATTTCATAAGGCACTGCAGTCTTAAGCTTGAGGCTGCATATAATTAGATGTTTTTGTATCCTTTCCACTTGTCTCCATTTCTGATTTGACATGTTGCTGCCCCAAATTTCACACCCATAGAGAATTACCAGAGTAACAAGAAGACCAAAAAGCGTTCTTTTAGTTTTCCAATCCCATAATTCGGCATTTCTACATCTATTTTGCAAAGAGTACAATGCTTTCCAGCCTCCTTGAATTCTTTTTGCTCTACATGTTTCCCAACTAAGTTTGTTGTGAAAATCAAGCCCAAGGTACTTATACTCGTCCACTATTTCCAGTGGCTTGCCTTCAAAGATAAATTCAATCTGCTATTTTTTTCTTCGCAGTGAGAAGATCATTATTTTGGTTTTTGAAGTGTTCACTTGCATCCCGACCTCTTGACAAAACGTTTCAAGGGCCTTCAAATGTTTTCTCAAATCATGTGCAGTTTTAGCAATTAATATGAGGTCATCGGCATATAACAGTAATTTTATTACAAAGTTGGCCAAAAGGATGCCTTCCCCACCAACCTTGTCAATCCATTCTTCCAGCTTATCAATGTAAAGCCCAAATAGCATTGGGGAGAGCGGGCAGCCTTGTTTGACACCAATGTCACTGCCAAAGCATTCTGACATACCATCATTGGTTCTGATTTTAGCTTTGACCTGCTCGTAGAGCCTATGAGCAGCCGCCCTAAGCTCATGCGGAACTCCCAAATCCTCCATTCTCTTCCATAGCTTGTTCCGAGGGACCGTGTCAAAGGCTTTTTTAAAATCAACAAAGCAGCAATAGGCTTCATCTCCTTGAATGTCCCAAATTTTTTCAATCAAAAATCTAAGGGTAACCCCATGATCAATAGTGGAGTGCTTGGGCCTAAAACCAGCTTGACCTTTTGCTCTTTTCCCCTCTTTTTCAGCCCAGCTGCTAATCCTGCGTTGATCGTACTTCGAAAAGTTAAAATGGCCTTTATTTTTATAAGACCAAAACCATAAAAACTCCTTGGTTTGTGCGGTAATATCCCTCATATGATTTTGATACAGGCAAGTTGTTGCTCATCGCCAAGCTCCTATTTTATGAAAGCGTGTGTATGGCGTGGCCGATTATTCGCTTTATTTTATTATTCACTATTTAGAATCCCTCCTTAAATCTGCCTAAGGTTTTGTTTGAGCCCATCCTTATATACAATAGAGGGCCCTTTTGCCCCGAAATTCGATGTTATTGATGAGTGGGAATTTTTATTTGGCGATCATGGCTCCTCCAAACTCTTCCTCATTGTTTCATTTCTCCAGTTTTGGTGAGGTTCTGACTGAAAATAAGGCTTTGTGAGGATTTTAAAATATATCTATTAAAATGAAATTACGAATTATTTTATATTTTATTTTAACTAATATTTGATTTATAGTTTTATTTAAGGTAAAATTTAATATATATATATATATATATAAAATTTGATTTATAAATTTATTATATGAAATGTGCAGTATATTTTATTAATAAAAAATAAACTATAAAAAAATTAATTATATTTATACTTATTATATATTATATTTTAAAATAAAACTATTAATTATATATAATGATTCAAATTTATATTTAATAATTATTATAATTTTTTATAGTAAAAAAAAGATTAGAATTTATCTTAATTGACTTTCCACACTTCTTTGGCATACCCATTGCACACGAAGGTGCAATTGCTAGTTTTAACATTGCATTCAGATACATAATCCAAATCCCACGGTTAAAAACTCTTTTCCCTTTATAAATATCAAAATTGAAAGAAAAATTCAAAATAGGAGAAAATTTCGAAATAGTGAATTAAAACTATTATGATGTCTGCGGTGATCCTTATCCAAACCTTATCTCAACTTTACGGTCGGCACATAACGACAAACAATCCAGCTCTTTTCGTCCACACAAACCACACTACTCATCTACGTCTTCCTTGTTTCTTCCACACAAGTCACACCTACTCATCTGCCATTCTTCCTCGTTTCTTCCACACAAGTCACACCTACTCATCTACCATTCTTCCTCGTTTCTTCAAGGAGATTTCGCTTACATTTTTATCTTTATATAACTCCCCTGTTTCTCTCTGCTTTACCAGGTTGAGTTCTCTGACTTCCTCAGCATCGCCCCTGCTTACATTGCGTTCCTCTGTCAGTGTTCAGTTAAATCGGATTCCATGGCTTCTACTTCTCGTCAATCAGAGATTGAGATTGTAAACGCTTTTGATGGGCTTGCTCCCCCATGTCCACCTGTATCTGCATCTACTTCTGCTACATCTTCATTACCATTACAGAAGCTGCCCTGCAATGTTTTTATTAATCATCGCGGACCCGATGTAAAACACAAGCTGGCAAGTGATATCTACAATGCCCTCCATGCTATGGGTCTCAACGTCTTTCTTGATTCCGAGGATCTTTACTTGGGGGATTTCTTCCCTACAGAACTACAACAAGCAATGTCTCGTGCTTCCCTTCATGTAGCAATTCTCTCTTCCACATATGCACAATCGCCTTGGTGTCTTGCCGAGCTATCCTTTATTCTCAAGACTGGCACACCCATTATTCCTATTTTCTACCAAGTTCAACCTGCCGATCTCCGCCATTTGAAAGGAATCTACAAAACTTCGTTTACGGAGTATCAAGAGAAGGGTAGATATATAGACAAGCTTGAGGAGTGGAAGACGGCACTCCACAATGTCTCATTTTATGAGGGCGAAATCGTCAATAATAATGAGTAAGCAGCACATAACCTCTCTTCTGTACATCTGTTATCATACCTTCCCTTAAATGAAAAATTTCTCTATTTTATATAACTTGTCTTCAATTAAATCTCATCATATTTAGTAATGCTTCTTCGTTTTTCTCTTTCCAAAATCATGTTTCACCATTGTTTAGAGAGGAGCGAAGGGTGCTGAAGAGTATTGTGAATCGTGTATTGAAATTAACAAATATAGTACCATTAGAGGTAGCAAAATATCCTGTGGGCCTTGAAGAACTTGTAGCAGATTTTGAAATGACAATAAGTGAATTTGCAAGGATTCATTCTCATGTTCAAGTTGTATGAATTTGGGGTATGGGTGGATCTGGAAAAACCACTTTGACAAAAGAAATATATAATAAAAAATATTCATTTATGAAGAATTCCAGTTTTCTTTTTGATATTAGAGATGCTGCAAGCAAAAAAAAGTTGCATAAAATGCAGAGACAACTCCTGCAAGATTTAAAGTTCAAATTCAATGATCAACCATTTAACAATATAGAGCAAGGCAAGAATATTCTCTCAAATTATTTGAGATCAGTTCCTGTATTCATTGTTTTAGATGGTGTGGATCATCCGGAGCAAATAGAAGCTTTACTGCCGGCAAAGGCTAACCTTGCATCTGGAAGTTTGGTCATTGTTACAACGCGGGACAGGGAAGTCCTCAGGGTTTGTGACATCTCCTGTATTTATGAAATGAAATTAATGAATAGATTTCATGCCAGACAACTTTTTTGTTGGCATGCATTCTTACAACCTTCCCCGTTGTCCGGTTATGAGGATCTTGTTGAGAAATTTGTAAGTGTTAGTAGTGGGTTACCTTTGTCTCTGAAGGTATTTGGAGCTCAACTTTATGATTGTTTTAATAATGATTTATGGGAGGAGGTATTGCATAAAATCTCTACAATATTGCCCAATGATATTATAAATAGGTTGAAAGTAAGCTATGATGCATTAGACAGACAGGAGAAACAGATGTTCATAGATGTAGCATGTTTCTTTATTGGCGAAGACAAGATGACTGCCATTGCAGTATGGGAAGGATCAGGTTGGAGTGGTCAGTGGGGTTGGAAGAGTCTTGTAAATAAATGTCTTGTTGACCTTGACAATGAGAATAAGATAAGAATGCATGACCACCTAAGAGATTTAGGAAGGGAAATAGCAAGGACTCTTTCACCCTATCGTCTATGGTCTCCAGACCAGTTTGCAGACATTGACAGACAAGAAGAGGTGAGGCTAATAATTTGTTTTCTATTCTGCTAGAAAATTAGAAATCATGGCATTGAATTTTTGTTAAAAAAAATTAAAAAATCTCTGTTTGTCGGTTTGTATGTTTACCTTGTTTCATTTTAAGTTCGTTTCTTTTGCTTTTCTCTATCCAGATAAGAGGAATGAAATTGGACGCAACAACTAATGACGTTCAAAAGTTTCCCGGTTCCCTGTGGAATACAAGCATGTGGCTTTGCAGCTTCCAAATAGCTAGAAGACCTTTCCCTTATGAATTGAAA
>VDFB02230631.1:0-11577 GCA_007258455.2 Sequoia sempervirens | reverse complement strand
GACAGCAGATGTATCATCAGTAGTTCCTTATGTTCCAGAGGATCCCGTTGTTCAGACGAGAGGGGCGGAGGCGAGAGTGCAGATGGTAGAGCAGAGAGTGAGGGTGCTGGAGGCTGGGCTAGCCAGAGTAGAGCGGGAGGCATTGATAGATTATGACGCCGTTACTTTCCAGTTAGCAGGGGCATTGAGGGAGAGGGACAGGGCACGGGAAGAGGTGCAGAGGTTACAGGGCGAGCTGACTAGTGTGACATGGGACCGCGACAGGTTACAGGCGGCGGTCGTGGTGCTACAGGCTAGAGAAGAGTCTGAGGAGAGGTCAGAGCAGGGAGGAGGTCAGGGGACAGGGTGTACCAGCCAGCCGTCAAGAGATTCCCAGCGAGACTGGGACGAGCTACAGGACAGGGTTCATTGCCTTGAGCAGGCACTCGGAGATATGGGGTTGATGCAGGAGAGAGAGGCAGTGGCAGTAGAGCAGGCATGGGTTTTGCAGGTTGAGAGGGATGCAGCGCAGGCCCAGGTACAGGTGATGGAGACCGAGAGGGATGCGGCACGAGCACTTATTCAGAGTGAGAGGGCAGTAGCAGAGGCAGAGATATAGGCGTTACGGAGGGGGAGAGACGAGGCATTGGCGGAGGTAGGGACTCTTCGTAGAGAGAGGGATTTAGCAGAGTTGCGAGCACAGGCTCTCCAGAGGGACAGAGATGCAGTAGAGATGCGGGCACAGGCCCTACAGGCTGAGAGGGATACTACGATGGCTCGTGTTCTGACAGGTCAGGGTGTGGGTGGGATGCCGGGAGCGGATGTAGAGAGAGAGAGGGATAGATTACAGGGGGAGTTGGCACAGTGCCGGTTAGCTCAGGAGGCCTGGGAGCAGGAGAGGAGAGTTATCATCAGGGATCGAGACAGATATCGCCAGGAGCGGAATTCCGCTCGGATACAGGTTGCAGAGCGAGAGGAGAATGCGAGAGAGGCAGGATTTTGGATGGCCGCCTACTACCATGCAGTTCCGGACCCATCTCAGCGGTTATTCCGGTATACCAGGCAGACACCCCAGATGCCAACGCCATCCCAGTCATTGGGGACACGGACACGCGGTTTTAGTGATTCACCAGGTGTTTCACCCAGCAGAGGAGCAGGACCTGAGTCTCCACAGAGATCAGACGTGGGGAGCTCATTTGGGAGGTGACAGACTACTGAGTTTTTGACAGATGCATGATGGACTGTATAGGATGTATTGACAGAGATCAGAGATGTTCCGTATCTCTGGGTTTTGTACTTGGTCATGTGAGGGATATATGTATGATGGACATGGGACATATGTTATATTATTTTGATATGAGACAGTTCTTTATTGACACCATGTAGTATGTCTTTGTTTGTGATGGATGATTATATGCATGCGTACATGGTACTATATGTGGATGTGGATGGATGTACTCATATGTTGATTTATTTATGTTTTTATGCCTTATGATATGAGATGTTCATGTGGATGAATGAATAGATGTATATATATTTATGGATAATGGACAATTTCACTTATGCATATGCATCGAGTTATTGAAATGTTTATGTAGATGATAGGGATTATGCACTTATGTAGTGAATACTTTTGTAGATGTGGATGGTGATGTATATGTGTACCTATGAGAGTTATGATGATCTATATGGATGCATGCCAGTTGATTTATTGATCATGTATGTATGATGGATTTTTATATGAACTTTGTATGTATGCAAGATGTGATATATTATGCGTCTAACCCTTTGTGATGCAGGTGGTGATGTATGTATGGATCTAACGTATGGTGATGCAGGTAACATATGGCCATAAGTGTCAATGAGAACTGACATAATGAGAGGTGGGTGTGTAGTAATGGTGAAGATGGATGTCATGTGGCATCTGTCAAAAAGAATCAGTACCCTGAGAAGAATGGGAAAGAATGGGGGGAGAATATTTGCACAACCAAAACCATAGGGTGAGTGTTAATGCAGTGATTATGAAAAATGCAAACCTAATTCAATTAGCCATCTTTGGAGCACTGATTTTTGTTATAGCATAGGACACGATACACCCAGGTACAGAGGACCGAGGTAACATTAGTGTCTAATGCATAAAACAAACACGCCAGACAAGAAGGCTATCTCAATACCGCAAAGTCATGAAGACCTTACTTGGGTCCGGTATTGAGATAACCACAAGCACAAAAGGATGTCCCAACACAGCACAAGACCTCAGGGATCTTGGTGGGTCCTATGTGGGACAACCAAGAAAACACAATAAAATATCAAGATATGCCCCTATGTGGATTAACCAAAACACACCATAATATGATGGATTATGATGGCCTTGATTAGTGACCATAGGGAGCTCAAATGATAAACAAAAACCAAAAGCATCAAAAGGATCATAATCAATTTCAAATGTCCTTTGCCATAGGATCAATGGGATAGATGGGCTTGATGAGGTTTGTTAGGAAGGATGCATCCTGTTAAGACCTATGATGGTTGTTAAAAAAGATCGGTATGATAAAGGATATTCAGAATTGATTAGATTCGTTGGTACGAATGGGTCTTGTTTGTTAAGAACCAGCGAGATAAGGGCATAGCTTGATGACACAACACAAGGGAGACAAGACACAACCTAAAGACCTAGGGGCTCGGGGGCCAATCAAAGATTAGCCTTACCTACGTGAAAGCGCAGAGCCCTCGTAGTTCACAGAAAATGACCATGGATAAAGCGGAAAGGGGACAATGGTGACCGATGATGGACATAAGACGTGACTGACAAATGCCCCGGGGGAGGATCGAATGATCAACCTTGCCTACGTGAAAGCACAGGGGCAACGTAGTTCGATTAAAAGATGGAAGTGGGACAAGAGGATGAGATCTAGATGGAGACCGACACGATGGGTGATCCTATATGATGACACGGACTGCAGGACGAAAGGAAGCTCAGGATGAGGGATAGGTAAGGTGATTTGTCCAATGCTCAATCAACAAATATCAAGCGGCCCAGGCGGAAGTGGGTGGGGATGGAAGTGTGGATGATAACATAAGGTAACTAGGATACGAGGTAGATAATGATTAAGCCCTCTATGGATGATGCCTGTTACCAGGTTTTCACCATCCATACTTATCCAAGGCGCCACCAAGGGGTGGTTTTCACCATAGGATGAATTTATTTCTCTTTACTATTATATTTTTTATTTTTTATTTTTTTTTCACTTTTTTGATTTTTTTGATTTTTTGATTTTTTGATTTTTTTGATTTTTTGATTTTTGATAGGGTAGACCAAGCGGACTTTAAGCGTAGAACCTTTTTAGATGGAGAATATTTTCAGGTTCGTCGAGGGGATCCCCTTCCAGAGTAGTCAACCTGTATGCTCCAGATCCATATTTAGCAGTTATGATATATGGTCCTAACCAATTGGCCTCAAATTTACCTTTCTTGTCACGGTCTTGCTGAGTGCGGTGATTTTCTTTGAGCACGAGTTCACCAATTTGGAATTGCCTGGGGCGGACCTTTTTACTGTAATGACGTTTGAGACGATTCTGGTATACTTGTAGATGATCATAGGCCTGTATTCTACGTTCATCGAGTAACTCTAGCTGTGCAAGCCGAGAGACTCGAGCATCTTCTTCGCTGATGAGGTTCTTCAAAGAAATTCTCAATGAGGGGAGCTCGACTTCGATTGGCAAGACGGCTTTGGCTCCATATACTAACGAGTATGGGGTGGCGCCTGTTGGGGTGCGGATGGACGTGCGGTATGCCCAAAGGGCGGGATGAATGTGAAGGTGCCAATCTCGTCCAGTGCTATTGACCACCTTTTTGAGAATGCGAATGAGGGTTTTGTTGGTCGCTTCCGCCTGACCGTTACCCTGAGGATAGTAAGGCGTTGACCAACGATGTTGGATATGGAAGGTATCGCATAGATGCTTCATGGCTTGATTTTTAAATGGCTTTCCGTTATCAGAAATGATGGTGGAGGGGATACCATATCTGCAGAGAATATGGTAGAGGATGAATTTAGAAATCTGAGTACCAGTGATTTGGGAGAGTGGCATTGCTTCCACCCATTTGGTGAAGTACTCAGTTGCGGTGATGATGAATGTATGGCCGCCGGATGATGGTGGGTGAATCTTGCCAATCAAGTCAAAACCCCATTGGGAGAACGGCCATGGTGCTAAGAGAGGCCGAAGGTCTTGTGCTGGAGCGTGGACCAAATCCGCATGCTGTTGACATGGAAGACATTTCTTTACAAATTCGCAATCATCACGTTCCATTGTAAGCCAGTAATATCCAGCCCGTAGGATTCTTTTGGCTAAAGCCATACCATTTGAATGAGCCCCACAAATACCACCATGTACTTCTGTTAATACCGTTTGGGCTTCGGTCTCATTCAGACATCTTAGGAGGATTCCATCATACCCGCGACGATAAAGTGTATCACCAACGAGGATGTATCGGGATGAACGATGGATAAAGGATTTACGTTGGTTGCGTGTAAGTTCTGGGGGTATGGTGTTGTCACGGAGGTAAGTATATATGTCTTGGTACCACGGGGAGGCGGGACCTACGATATCGCACACCATGTCAGTGTCAGGGACATCATACGCAGGGATTAACAGTTGTTCGACCAGAAACTCACACTCTGTCCGATCTTTGGGCATGTCGATCAAAGAGCCAATAGTGGCCATGGCGTCTGCCGCTTTATTCTGCACCCGAGGGATTTGGTCAAACTGTATGGAGGTGAAATACTTCTTGAAGTCGTCCACCATGCGTTTATAGGGTAGCAATTTGTCATCTTTTGTGAGGAATTCATCATTAACTTGTCTGATAACCAACAAGGAATCCCCAAAGACTTTCAAATGTGTAATGTGCCATTGTTTTGCGATTCTAAGGCCGGTGAGGAGGGCTTCATATTCCGCCATATTGTTGGTGCAGGGAAATGCTATTCTGAAGGATTTTGGGATGTAGTCACCTTGAGGGGTGACTAATAGAATTCCTGCGCCAGATCCACTGTGAGTATATGAGCCATCAAAGTATAACGTCCAAGTTGGTGCTTCTGTTACTGTGTAGATCCCTTCATCTGGGAATTCAGTGTCTATTGGGTAGGCATCTACTAGTGGTGCTTCAGCCAATTGATCAGCAATAACCTGTCCTTTAATGGCTTTGTGCTCTACATACTCGATGTCAAATTCGCTTAGCAACATGACCCATTTGGCCATGCGACCAGTCAAGGTGGTTCTAGACAACAGATATTTCAAAGGATCAATTTTAGCAATTAATTTGACCGGGTGACTGAGCATGTAATGGCGGAGTTTCTGTGTACTGAAGACCAGCGCAAGGCATGCTTTTTCCATAGGAGAATAATTTAACTCATAGCCAATTAGTGTTCTGCTGATGTAGTAGATTGCTCTTTCTTTGAGTGACTCATCATGTTGTGCCAATAATGCCACCAGTGCGACCGAGGTAGCAGAGATATAAAGCAGGAGGGGTTTTCCTGGAATAGGCGGCATCAAAATTGGGGGATGAGCTAAGTATTCCTTGATTTTATCAAAACCCAGTTGACACTGTGCTGTCCATCGGAATGTAGACTCTTTCTTCAAAAGATGAGTAAAAGGTTGACATTTATCTGCAAGTTGGGCTATGAACCGTCGGATAGACTGCATCTTTCCCTGGAGGCTCCTTAACTGCTTTAGATTGCGTGGAGGCGGCATTTCCAGAATAGCCTTTACTTTGGCAGGATCAACTTCAATACCCCTGCGGGAGACTATGAAACCCAACAATTTCCCTGATGTGACACCAAAGACACACTTTTTTGGATTCAACCGCAACTTATAGTGCTCTAGCCGCTCAAATATCTTCTTCAGAATGGCCGGATGTTCTGCTCGTGTCTTGGACTTCCCTAATAGGTCATCAACATAGTCCTCCATGATGATATGAATAAGATCATGGAAGATAATGGTCATAGCTCTCTGATATGTTGCCCCTGCGTTTTTGAGACCGAAGGGCATAACATTGTAGCAGAAGGTGCCCCAAGGAGTTGTGAAGGCAGTTTTGTGCTGGTCTTCAGGTGCAATTCGGATCTGGTTGTAACCAGAGAAGCCATCCATGAGGGACAACATCTCATGTCCTGCCATTAAATCAACCAACATGTCAATATTAGGAAGAGGGAAATCATCTTTTGGGCAGGCTTTGTTGAGATCCCTAAAATCTGTGCAGACCCGAATGTCACCATTTGGTTTAGCAACCGGCACTATGTTAGAGATCCATTCAGAGTAGTCAATAGGTCTGATGAAACCGCATCCAGTAACTTCTCCACTCTTTCTTTACTAACAATGCAACTTGCGGATGCATCTTACGAAGTTTTTGCTTGATAGGTTTGGCGTCTGGACGAATGTCTAAGTGGTGAACCACTAAAGCAGGGTCTAAGCCTGGCATGTCTGAATATGACCAGGCAAAATTGATGATGCCTCCTTGGAGTAGCTGCGCAAAGATCGGATATTCTTGTTCGGAGAGTGACTTGGCTACATAGGTGATCTTCGAATTTTCAGCAGTTCCCAAATTAACTTCTTGCATTTCTTCAATCAGGATAGATGATCTGGCAGATAGCTGAGTTCCCATAAGGGGAAGATGAACATCTCCATCTTCCGGTGCCTCTTCGAGGTTTTCGCCTTCGGATGCGTCCTTTATTTTACTTTTTCTAGGTCAGGAAGTGCCTCAGGGAGGTTTTCACTAGATGACCTCTTTTTATTTTTCTGATTTTTATTTTTGCGACTGGAGTGTTCATCCTCCCCCAATCCCATAAGGTTGACGTAGGTGTCCGTAGTCATACTGACAGGTGTGGTGTTGTGTAGGTCCCAATCAATGAGTTCAGGGTGACGGAGGGATAGGCTGATGGTGCAAACAGATAGGCATTCGAACATGGAGGATAAATCAGTGTGATCGACATCATCGTATGCATGTATGATGGATTCCTCCTGGGTATGTCTTCCAATGAGCCATCGTCCACGGTGATACTATTGGAAGTATTAGATGATGTTGCGGGACTCTTTTGCTTTCTGTCATACCCAATGCCCACATTTTTTGGTAGTAGAGACGTATCAATGGGTTGCAATCGCCCTTGTTCCTCTTTACCTAGGCCTCTACCTTGGTAGTTATGTTTTTCCACAAACTTTGTTGGCCAAGGATATTTTTCCTGAAAATATTTCTTTAGAGGAGTTTCTGGTTCGGGCTCTTCGCGGTAGACCCACTGACTTATGTCTTCTTCTGGCGCATCTGTTTTGATACTTGGAGATACAAAGGTGGTGGTAGGAATATTTTTTCCACGGAAGGTGACAGTCTTATCCTCCTTTGGGGTAGCATGGGGAGGTTGACCATACTCATGTGGCGATGGTGGCATGGTGGCTACATTAAGAGCCGTATGCATCTCATACTCACCGCACCCTTTGTCAATGATCTGAACTTTTGTGACTGTAGGATCAGTGGAAGATGGAGCGGTGGCTATAGTGGATGATGGATTAATGGTTATAGTGGATGATGGATTGGAGGATGATGGATTGGAGGATGATGGATGGATGGTGGATGGGAGGCCCCCATCTCGACCCCAGGACAATAATGTAAGTGGGGGAAAGATGCTTCTAAAGCTTGACAATACTCAAATGGTTGGGGGTCGGCATAAATGGTGACCTCCTGTTCATTAACTGGGAATTTGAGGCATTGGTGGTATGTGGATGGAACAGCCTGCATAGCATGGAGCCATGGGCGGCCAAGGAGGAGATTATACGGTAAGTCCAGATCAAGGACATGGCAGGTAGTATACTGGAGCACAGGTCCCACTTGTATAGGAAGACTGATGATGCCTTCCGAATTTCTTTCTGCATTGTCATAAGCCTTGATTGTAATTATCTGGTTGCTTAGGTCCGCTTGAGAATACCCTATCTGTTTTATGAACTTCAAAGTACATAGATTAAGGGCAGAGCCATTATCTACCAAGACCCTTTTTATTTTATGACGGGCAATTATGACTTCGATATGTAGGGGGCGGTTGTGATTGATGCCAATGTTGGGCATATCATTTTGGCTGAAGTGGAGGTGGTGAGACAAAGCCAAGTGTCCCACCAAAGCTTGGAATTGTGGGGGTCGATGTCGTTTGGGACATGGGTTTCCTGCAAGGCTTTGTTGAGGATCTCTTGATGTATCGGGGAAGACCTAAGCAAATCCAAAATGGATATGTGAGTGGGGGTCTTCCTTAGGTGATCAAGAATGTTATATTGAGAGTTTACAGGAGCGGGTTGGACGGGTGTGGATACTGCAGGGACGGTGATGCGGGCTCGTTGCGTAGTCACAGCACATTGTGGGTCTTTGGCTTTAACGTGGATCATGGATACTCGGGGTTCCACTTGCTCGATGTAATGAATAACACCTTCATAATTGAAGGGTACATTCTTGTAGGTCACATTATTGGTGCTATTATTTTGGGGATGACTAGTGGAGGTGCTAGGACCTTGACTATGGTTGGGGAAGGCATTTTGATAGATTTGCAGTTGAGCATTGGACGACGAAGGCTGACTGGGGTCAACCTTGATGTCTCCTCGATCAATGAGATCTTGGACATAATTTTTTAAACCCTGACACTTATTCAAGGAGTGTCCCTTGATTTTATGAAAGTCACAATACTCATTGTCTTTAAACCATGCCGGCTTGGGTTTGGACTCATCGAATGGTTTGGTGACAGGATATGTGATGGGATAATTGATTTGTAACAATTTATTGAAAACAACACTCAAGGGTTCACCCAATTGGGTATATTGACGTTTGGTGTTCCCCTGATTTCTTTGGTTTGACTGTTGAGGGGGACGAGGTGCCCCCTGCGGTACTGATATGGCGTTGGGTACAGACTGTTGTTGCCCTTGGGATGCATTAGCCACTTGGACATGTTTGGTGTCTGTCACTCCATCATTCACTACATTTTTGTTTTTGTTCCAAAATCGTGATTTATCTCCGAATGACCGTTCTTTGTCATGACTGTGTATTTTAATGTGTCCTTTGGCGATAAGGGCACGTTCAAGGATAGGTCCCTTTTCCACTATCTCAGCGAAAGTGGTGACACAGTGTAGTCTAAAATTGTGGGCGATGTCGGGATGTGAATTTTCCACAAAAAGAGTGACCATGTCTTTTTCTTTCAAAGGATTTTTCATTCGACTGGCTAATGCACGCCACCGTTGGAGGTAGCTGGTAAAGGTTTTTCCATCCCGTTGCTTCTCTTTCAAGAGATCTAAGGTGTCAGTATCCTTCCGCAAATTGAAGGAGAAGTAGGGGACAAACTGTTCTGATAATTCTGCAAAAGTTTTTATAGACCCCTTTTCAAGAGTCATAAACCAATCTAAAGTGTGGCTTGCTAGACTTCTCGAAAACAGACGTAAGAGATAGTTATCATTATACATGACTTCTTGACATTGTGCATAAAACTCTTGCAAGTGGGCCTTAGGGTCTTTGTCTCCCTTGTACTTGTCAAATTTTGGGATCTCGAAGTGTTTAGGGAACGGGGTCAATGAGATGGATGGATCGAACGGATATGGGCATATATCTTCAAATTTAAAGGATTGTTTTGTGCCCCCTGCTTGAAGGTCCTTAAGGGCAGCCTTGATTTCCAACAAGTCTGAACTAGCTGGTGGTGGGTTGGGGGGATATGGATGATAGAAAGATGAGGGATCTTGTTGAAAGGGTGTTGGATTGTTAAAATGTGGGTTTGGATGATTGGATGAGGTCATGACTTGATGATAAGGTTGGGGGTTTTGTTGATATGGGGGTTGTTGTTGTTGTGGGACATAATATGAATTTGTTTGGTGAAGGTGTGGGGTAGGTTGCTGAGGGACTTGGACGGGACGTTGCGTGTTGGCCTGTTGGTATTGAAGGTATTGTTGTGATTGTTGGGAGGTTGCATAAAATGGTTGTTGGTGAAATTGTTGTTGATTATGGTGGTAGTAGTGTTGTGGAGGTTGTTGTTGCGGCATCGAATGTTGTATGGACTGAGGTGGGATATTATGTTGTGGTTGGACCTTTGGACGCAAAAGGGATGCAAGAAAGGGAGATATGGTTTGGGTAGGCGGTTGAGAGGGATTGCCTTGTGATTGGTAGGATGGTTGTTGTGAAGAGGTCAAAGTATTGGGTATAGGTTGTTGCGGATGAGACGGCGGGGGTTGTGTGGGCACACTTTGTAAAGGAGGTTGTTGGGTTCCGCTCAGAATGTTCAATTGGGGTGCGCCTTGTGGTGGTATTTGAGGCGGGATAGTAGATTGGGGAACCTATTGAGGTGGTGTGTTGGTGGTCCCAGGAGGAGGAAGCGATGTAGCAAAGGAAGTACCCCCAATGTTAACTGTAGGTGGGTTCAAAGGAGGGGGTGCGGTTAATGCTAATGGCGGAGGTTGCGGAATGTTTTGTGGCATGCCATAAGCGAAAGGATTATTGGGATCGAGTACCTGGGATCCCCCTATAGCTGAGGTCGAAGCATGTGGGGGATAATTAACCTGATAAAGGACGGCATTGCCAAATTCAGGTTGATGCCAACCCTCAATTGGAGGAACATTAGAAAAGTATGAACCTTCGGGTGCATTTTGGGACCCTTGGAGTACGTGAGATGGGGGACCCTTATATTTGGGCAAGTCAACATTGGAGGGGGGTTTAACACCCTTCTCAATCAAGTGGGCCAAGATTTCTTCCCCATGCTTTGCAAGTAAACGGTCGGTCATTTGCACATTGGTAGGATTGCTAAAATGTTCCTCAAGTGTGAGTTCAGGTTGGTTAACCATGCTCTCTTCTCCATGTGGTGAGTTATTCTGATTCTCAGTGTTGGAGTGTGATGAAGTACCATTGTGAGGGTCATGTAAGATGTTGGTACCCTTGTTGGGATCTGATGAGGTGTTGTTGAGATCTTGGGGATTGTTGGATTGGGCATTTGAGCTTGAAGGTCGGCCATCTTCTTTGCTTGTGAACGGGTCTGAACGGGCATGCAAATGCTAGATGAGTAGGTTAATGCCTTTGTCAAATGATTTGATTGTGATGGAGTGTGGATTGGATCTAATTGGACTTCGATCAATTGGATTGGATTTGATTGGTTTTGATTGGATTGGATTGAATTTGATTTGGATTGGATTGGATTGGATTGGACTTGATTGGATTAGATTGTATTGGACTTGATTTGGATTGGATTTGATTTGGATTGGATTGGATTGGATTTGATTTGGATTGGACTTGGATTGGATTTGATTTAATTGGATTTGATTTGATTGGATTGGATTGGGTTTGATTTGGATTGGATTGGATTGGATTGGATTAGATTTGAATTTGATTGGATTGGATTTGATTGGATTGGACTAGATTGGATTAGATTGGATTGGATAGGATTGGATTGGATTGGATTTGATTGGATTGGATTGGATTGGATTTGATTGGATTGGACTAGATTGGATTAGATTGGACTGGATAGGATTGGATTGTTGGATTTGATTGGATAGGATTGGATTTGATTGGATTGGACTAGATTGGATTAGATTGGATTTGATTGGATTG
>VDFB02230630.1:39156-51543 GCA_007258455.2 Sequoia sempervirens | reverse complement strand
AGGTAGATGGAACAATAACTTTTTTTTCTAAAAGTAATTAAATCGAATTCAACAAGAAATAAAATTCAGAAATTTTACAAGGGTCTCTAGGTACTTCATGCCTTCAAATCTTCAAAATCTCTTTCCTTCAACATTCTTAGCTTTAAGTTGCTCTTTGTCAATCTGATATTTCCCTTCATCCTACAACTCTCATGGCTTCCTTGAACACATAAAACACACCTACAACTTTCTTCTTCTCTTCTTCTATTCCTCTCCTCTTGGAAAACTATTTTTCTACACTTTCCTTCATACAATCCTCTAGAGAAATCTGCAGATTCTTTCCTCAAACTTGTTTCTTCTGATTTCTACCTCTTGAAACCATTAAAGGTTTTATTTAAAGAGGGTTTTAACTATGTGAAAACCTAAAAAGTGGTTTCTAAATCTTCTCTTTGATTGAACCTTAAAATTCTCGCAAAAAATGAAATAAAACATAGTTTGCAGCTCCCAAAAGTCCCATTAAATTTTGAACTATATCCAATATCTTTCTGCCTATATATTCCTTTGAAAAATGAATAAAATCAATAATAAATTCATGCTCATTCACCCCAAATTCAAAATTGAAGACTCATTAAATTATTTTCCAAAAAACACTAGTTTTTTTCTCCATTCTAGGAACCAAAATTGAAAGAATAAGACCATAATGGAATACCAAGAGTCATTTGTCTTATGCACACTTCCCAAGGAACCCAAATTCAAAATTCCCTTCCACCATGGTAAATAGACCATTTCAACCCCTAAAACCTTGAAATTATGTAATTTTGCAAATCACATTAAACACCTTGCTTGATGTTGAAGTATGAAATGGAAATAAATCCTCACAAATAAATAATCATATCCTTACAAAACTTCACAATATTCTCTTGAAACTCAAACCTACACCAAAAATACAAAAGATTGAACATGAAAGGAAAATATTTTTTTGGTGATGTAGGATTACTTATGACCTTAGATTCTCTTGCATCAGACACACCGAGTAAGAAGTTTGTGATCATAGCTCACAAAATGGAGTTGAGTGTTTGAAACACCCTTTCAAATAGTAAAATATTTGTAGCATAAGTTCCAAAGCTTTCATAGGTACCATGATTTTTTTTCTTCTCATTTTCCAACATTTACTTGGAACTCTTGCTATCTTTGTAAAATGTAGTTACCAAGATCCCTCTTTCAAGTTTATGGACTTTTTTCCACCATATATGAAAATATTCCAAAAAATACACTTTCCTCTCTTCTCTTATGGGATTTAACCCACCACAATCTATCCTCCACCAATGTTCATCTACACCATCCCCTACAACACCTGCATACAAATCAACATTGTCATGAAAATTGAATATTTCCATTTGCACTTCCTCTTCACACTGCTTTATATTTATTTCCACCCTTTCATCAATCTCTTCTTCCACTTTCACCATCTCATCTGCACACAACCTAACATCATCTTCATCATCATAAAAAGGAAAATATTAACCATTACCTTTTTTTTCATATTTTCTTCTACTACTACAACATCTTCTACATTCACATCCTTATTAATCAAAATCTCCATACCTTCAGTAAGACATGCTATTGCTGCAATATCATGCACTTCCATGCCTTCCAAAAGACATGCTTTGGTTGCAACCTTATTCTTTCCTTATTCTTTTAAGATGTTTTCTTCTTCATTGCTATCTATTGGACTCTTTGCTTCATATTTTCTTCTACCTACACATGAAAAAGCATTAGAAAAATTATAGGATTCAAATTCTCCCATCTTTTCTTTTTCTTTCCTCTTTCCTTTCATAATACTTTCCTCCAAGACATCTAACCTCCCAGGTATTTCCGTACACTTATTTTGAATAGCCAAACTCTCTTCCTCTAAAATTATTTCTCTCCTCTCAATAAAAAGAAATTTTTATAGCCTTACCCAAGACCAACCTCATGCTCTTCTTCATTAAAATTTATACAAACAATTGCAACCCACTCACAATTTGAAACAAAACTTACACAAAACCATAACTATCCTCTACCCAACAAATATTCTAGAAGATGTATCTCTCAAAACCCTCTCTACCCACTTTCACATAGTGGAGGACGTTTGTACACCTTCTACCCATCCTTACCTCTATTGGAGGATATACCAAAACAATTACACAAAAAATCATCATACTTCATCAAACCCTATGTCTCTCAAATCTAAAATCCTTCTCCCCACACACATTCCAATATCATACTAGCTCTAATACCATTTGATGCAGTTAAGATTGGGGGGTCTTATCAAACTACCCAATCTTGCAACATGAAAATCTCATCTAACTCACATTCTTGCACATGTATCAAGGGAAACTTATATTTTGTAACTTTCATATGTACACCCATACAACAAAATTATTCAAGAACAATACATATAGTGAGGATTTCAACAAGAAATAAAATTTAGAAATTTTACAAGGGTCTCTAGACACTTCATGCCTTCAAATATTCAAAATCTCTTGCCTTCAACATTCTTGGCTTCACTCCTCTTTTTCAATATGATGTTTCCCTTCATCCTAAAAATTTCATGGCTGCCTCAAACACATAAAACACACCTGCAATTTCCTTCTCCTCTTCTTCTATTCTTCTCCTCTTGGAAAACTATTTTTCTACACTTACCTTCCTACAATCCTCTAGAGCAACCTACAAATTCTTTCCTCAAACTTGCTGCTTCTGATTTTTCCCTCTTGACACCATTAAATTTTGTATTTAAAGAGGGTTTGAACTATGTGAAAACCAAAAAAAATGTTTCTAAATCTTCTCTTTGATCTTTGACCCTTGAAATTCTTGCAAAAAATGAAATAAAACATAGTTTGTGGCTCCCAAAAGTGCCATTAATTTTTTTTGATTCATATCCAATGTCTTGTTGTTGTATATGCATTTGAAAAATGAATAAAATCAATAACCAAGTCATGCTCATTCACCCTGAATTGGAAATTGAAGAGTCATTAAATTATTTTCCAAAACTCACTAGTTTTTTCTCCATTCTAGGAACTAAAATTGAAAGAATAAGACCAAATGGAATGCCAAGAGTCACTTATCTTATGTACACTTCCCTAGGCACCCAAATTAATATATATATATATATATATATATATATATATATAATTTTCCTTCAAAATACCCTTCCACCATGGTAAATAGACCATTTCAACTCCTAGAACCTTGAAATTATGCAATTTTGCAAATCACATTAAACACCTTGCTTGCCGTTGAAGTATGAAATGGAAATAAAGTCCCCAAAAATAAATAATCATATCCTTAGAACACTTCAAAATATGCTCATGAAACTCAAACCTACACCAAAAATGCAAAAGACTAAACAAGAAAGGAAAATATTTTTTGGTGATGCAGGATTGCTTGTGAGCCTGGATGCTTCTACATCAAAAACTAGGCACCCATATTCTTCATGCCAAAATTAATGTCCCATAATCATGGTCAAGCAACCCAAAATATAAAGTAACCCCTCTTACATGATCATACATCATAGATTATGTCATAAACATCATATTGAATACTTTCCCAATCTTAAGCATTACATGAGAGTAATCAATGCCTTTCCATAACATCTATCTTGGGAAGATCCTCTATAACTCCCAATTAAAAAAATTCCAAGTAACCTCCCTATTCATTTTTCTTTTTACATAACATTCCAAGTATCCTAAAAAATAAATAATAAATAATGTTCCCACTCTCCCAAGGATGTCTCATATTAACCACACTATAACGTTTAGATATCATATATTATTTGCCATCTATGTTTAATTAAATATAATTAACAAGACTTAGGATTTTCAAAATGAATGAAACACCTAATTTTAGCATAAACTTAAATGTAAAATAATTAGTATTTTTTTTATTCTATTAATCCCGCTCGAGCAAGGCACTTATCATTAATAATCAAAACCATAACATTTAATTTCATATAGTAAATTCAAACCATTTTATAATTGAGATCTAAGCTTTACATATAGAATTTTGATAGTAAAATGTGGAATTTTAGACTTACTAGGAATATTGATAGTTAAAGATGCATAGATTTGATTTGACAAAATATAATTTTTTATTTAATTTAAACATTAAGTGATTAAATGTTATATATGCAAAGTTAGAATCTTTTATTATTATAAAAATAATTTTTTAATATTTCAAAAACTATTTAAATATTACAAAAATTTAAATGTTCACATTTTATAATATTTGCGTCGAAGGCGTTCCCTATATGAACATTATTGGTTGATTTTAATGATCAATGGTTGAGAATGTGGTAGAATTATGGTTGACCATTGAGAAGGATCTGATTGTTTGATGAACCCAATATAAAATAAATAAAAATAATATTAAAAAATAAAACACTTTATACAAAGAAAGAAAACAAAGAATCATATATTATTTTCTATATTTTAACTAGAAAATATGTTTTACATTCATATTATGAAGGTCAAAAATAAAAAATAAAAAACCATAATTATTATATTTTATAAAAAATATTTTACTACATTGAATTTACCTTATCTAATTAATCATTGCACTTTATACAAAGAAATAAAGCAAAAAAATAGATATTGTTTCTAAGTTTTCACTAATATTCAAAGTGTATAAATCATATTATAAAGACATCGAAAATTGAGAATATGTTAGCATGATGCAAGATTATTGAAAAGATCTAACTATTCAATGAACCCAATATAAAACAAGTGCCACGTAGTGGCTAGTACTTGCCTTCATAGTATTGTAATTATTGTTTTCTAGATTTGAAAAAAAAATATGTAAGTTTTATTAATATTAAAAAATTGTGAGTTTTATTAATTATAGTGTTTTAATATTTTTAATTAGTTTGCATGATCTAAACCTAACCCTAACTCACACCCTAACTCTAGAATTCTATCCCTAATCCTAACCCTAACCCTAACCTTAACTCTAGCCCTAACAATAAATTCTAAACCATTATCTTAATCCTAGACCTATCTCTAACCCTAACTATGGTTGTAGCACTATCCATAACTATAAACCTAATTTTAATCACTAAATTTTAAATAAATAATATATTTAATAAATATTTATATTACCCCTGCAACTTCCAAGTGGGCGGTTTCGGTTTTGGTGTCGCTGTGGGACGTGGTCAGCGACATAGTCTTGGCTAGCGCGGTGAAGCAGGGTGGCGACAAAGGGTGTTTAATGAAGGAAAGGTGGTGGGAGATGAAGTGTAGTCCATTCGGCTTCATAAATGCAAGGTCCTGTCGAAGGATGGAGATATGTTGGAGCTTGGGGTTGATGGGACACCAAAACCGGTGGAGACATCATGGCTATATTAACTCTAGCGTCCATCATTTCTTCACCTCAAGGATGGAGACACTGGTGTGTCCTCCATCTGCGAGAAAGTTGTGGGATTTGTATGGGTGTATTCGACATGGGAGGCTAAAATCAGTGTTCAGAGATTGGAATGAGTTGGTTTTGGGAGTGGTGGAGTTGACGCTAGGTGAGGAGTTCATGAATTCGGTGGAGCGCTGGTAGAAAAATGCAAATATAGCGGCCTAATTTATGGTAGTGCTCTTAGACTTGGAGGTGCCAAAGGCAATGGTTTTTCTCATGGCGCGAAAGCTGGTTTGGGAAATTCTGCTTGAGGGAGCCATGGGCGTGGTGATAATTAAAGAATTGGATGTGGGAATCCCTCGACCTCGTGACCTGCATCGTGCTTTCCTTCTGAGTGTGTGGGTTAAGCGTTATCCCTTTATCCTGGATATTAAAGGTGAGGCTTTGAGGAGGCACCATGACCGGGCTCGGTGTGGGATAATCTTCCTAAAACATCATTTGTTCTTGGAGCCATTTGGAGGGGTGGACTCATGTCGTATCTTTAGGGATCTACTGCTTGCAGAAGGAGTGCTTATGGAAGATTAACTGGTCTTCAGGGGTATAATGTTATGTTTTATTGCTTAGTTTTTTGGGTTGTTTGCAATTGTCTCCTTGGTAACTCAAATTTGAAATCTTGTATGGGGTGGTCGGGTGTTCAGTGGGATGGTTTTTTGTGGTATTTTGAAAGCTGGGTGTGTTCGGTTGGGGTAGTCTATGGGATGATGTTGGGGATGGTTGGGGATTTTGACAATATCTGAAATGCAATGTATCATCTTTTTGAAATCAATAAAAATATATTTACGAATCAATTTTTTTTATATTAATAATTATTATATATTAAATAAATTTTATAAATAAATAAAATATAATATATACTAAAATTAATTAAAAGTTAGATATTACATGTTGGCAATGTTTCTTCTCTTATTATTAATATAAAATTGTTATATACTAGCTATTGTACCTTGGTGTGTGGAAGATCAATTAGGGAATTTTTTGTTTATTTTTTAAGATATTTGTGTAGTATAAATGAGGTCAATTGGTAGGCTATTTCGAAAATGATGTTGTTTGTGCAACAAAGATCTCAATGGATAAATTGATAACTTCAAATCGCTCATTTCTCGCTTCAAACCAATGCGGCTATGTTATTCCGGGGGACGTGGATAAAGCAGGTCGAGGTCCGTAAAGGTCAGCGTGAAAAGATCAAAGATCGAGGAAGAAAGAAAGGAAGACGTCCTCGGGAAAATGTCGAAAGCGTCGAGAATCGAGAGATGGATATCGAGACGAAATCCGGAATAAATCGTTGGTCGAAAGCAAGGCGAAGATAAATCCGAGATCCGAGAGGTCCTCGAAGTCGGCGTCGGGCAAAAATATCAAAAAAATCTTGCTCAGGACGTCGCGAAAGATCGTCAGGCGATCAAAGGTCAAAAAGGAAAGACTCAAATCGGCGCGCGGAAAAATCCGTCGTCGAAATAAATCGAGTCGACAGGATCGTCAGGATCGAAATCAGAGGCTCGATCATCAAAGATCGCGCGTTTCCTCGGGCGAAAGCATTAGATCGAGGGAAAGATCAAAAGCGGGAAGATCAAAGATCACGGGATCGAGACGAGAATAAGAAGGATCCGGTCAGAGTGTTAATGTGGTCGAAATCGCGTCGAATCGAGGCGCTTAATGTTCGTCGAATAAAGATCGTCGGGATCGTCGAGAAGTCGGGTTAAAGGCGTCAATCAAAATCCGCTTGATCGATCAGGCGAATCCGATCGAAATCCAGAATCAAAATCAAAACCGTCGGCATCGGATCCTTTTGCGTCTCGAGAGATCAAATCCAGGATCCGACGTCAAGATCATCAAAATCAGAAGATATGGGAAGAGAAAGAGAGAGAGATCTCTTTATATTTTGTATTCTCCCAATCTCTCTCTTCTCGACTCTCCCTTATTTCTCTCTATATTTGTATTTCCTTCTCTCTTCCTCTATCTATCTTTCTCGCATTTCTTCTCTATGTCTATTTTCTTATATTAAAATGATTATTTATTACAAGTTGTTTATTTTTAATTTAATATATATATATAAATATTAATATATATATATATATATAAATATTAATATATATATATATATATAATATTATATTATATTAAATTATCAGGTTTGATTTGTAGTATACACAAGTGCAACTAAATCTCTTCATTCAAATCAATAATTTTTAAATATTAATAAACCAATGATTATTTAGTAAAGAATTATAGAGTGACATTACAAAAAAAAATATGAATTAATATTTGGAAGAAAATTTGAAATAAAGATATTAGATAAATAAAATTTTGGACCATTATATCTATTAATCATATTTAAGTGATTAATATTAACAATATATTTTTAATTTATTTTAATTTTTGAATAGTTCTAACCATAATTTTTACCTTATTCTTAATTCTAATCTTCATCATAATTATAATGCTTTTAGGATTATAATAATTAATAATAATAGGATTAGAATTATAATTTAATTGATAATTATATTAATTTTAGTTATTTAATTTAATTCTTATTTAATTTATTTATGTTTTGAAGTTAATACAATTTTAAAAATTAAAAAAATGGCAATGTCAAATAATTTAGATTTAATTTAAATTTATATTTTAATTGTGTAAAATAAAATCCCTAGGAATATTATCTTTATATGCTAATTTATGGATGTGCTTTAGTTTAAGTTTTATTTTATTATATTAATATTGTGAATCCAAATCTCTATAAAATAGTTAATTGATTTTTGTGATAATTTCTTTAATAAAAAATAACAATTACATACATAAAAGAATCTCTCTTAATTAACATTTATTTATTTTAGAAAGATTTAATGAAATGAAAAATCATTCTTTAAAAAAAAAGTTTAATATGTTGTTTTCCCTACAAATTCTCCAATAACACACATAACTTTTTAACCAATCATATGCACAAGAAATAATTTTTATAATTTGTAAAGTTAAATATTTTACAAGTTGACTTTACAAAATTGAATTTTATTTTAATTTTTTAAAAATATTATTTTTGATTGGTTGAAAACTAAATTATTAATATCTAGTTAACTAAAAAAAGCAAAACTCATTGCAATAGTACAATGGCAAGTACTAATAATCAAAGAAAGAAAGAACATAAGCAAAGAATCAAAAGAAAATATGCTTCCATTCATATTATAAAGGTCAAAACAAAAAAAAAGCCAAATTATTATATTTTACAAATAAAAAAAACTATTATATTTTAAAAAAACATATTTAAATACACTGAATTTAGCTTATCAAAACAATCATTGCACTTTATACAAAGAAAGAAAGAAATAATTAAATATTGTTTCTAAATTTCCACTAATATTCACAATTTATAAATTATTTTATAAACAAACAAACAAACAATTATTTCAAATTGCTTTTGTTCTTAGTTCAAAGCATTTCACAATTATGTTCTACTATACTTAATGTCAAATACTAAGCTCTATCCATACAAATTCTAAATTAAAAAAAAAACCCATTGCACACCAAGGTGCGATTGCTAGTAAATTATAATTTTTAAAAATAAATAATAAAAAAATAGATTAAATGAAAAATATAAAAAATGATTTCTAACATTTAAATAAATAAAGTTAATTATTTCAAAAATATAATAGAAAGTAGTGGGTAGCTGGGAGGGTGCCACCCCACAAAGGAGGCGTGGGTGTGGCAGACACATCATCGGTTGACATGGTTAACAGGTGCATTGGTGTGTGAAGTTCTGATGACAGTTTTTTGGAGACTTCTACGAGAGGGTGTTGTCATTATTCTCTCTCGTCACTTGAGATGTCCTCTCAAGTCTTGTCACCAGCTTCCCCTCATTGCTATGGCTCACCACTTGAGACATCATTTAAGAAGATGGGTTGGTTTTCCTAGGATTTTATGCGTTGGTATATTGCCATTTCATTTGGTTATTTCGTGGGAAGTTTTGTGCTTGGTATGGGACATTTCATTCTACTAGTCTTGGCCAAGGAATTGGAGATAGGCAATATGGTTACTCCTATCTAGTTGAGGAGCTCAAAGAGGCAAATGGCATTTCTTGGTCCAGTCACTTCTCTTCACTTGAGTCAAATAATTCACCACTTGAATTATCTAACTTTTGTAGTAGTTAAGTGTGTGGCTAGTAAGGGTTTCATGGCGGAGGCGGAAGGCTATCGACTGGACTCCTGCATTTCCTCTTGCATTCTGGATGGACTTCTAGATGTGGGGGTTTCTAAGGTAGATGCCATGGTGATTATGAAGCGACTCTTCAAGTTGGATTTGTTGGTGGGTTTGGAGAAAACGCTAGCTGCGAATTCATTGGGCAAGGGAATCCCTCGACCTCGTGATCTCGCTTCTAGAGGATCTGGATGCCCTAGTAAAGTTTTATCCCTTTCTTCTTGATTTAAGCGGTATGGCATTGGTGGAGCATTGTAGGCTGGCTTCTTTGGGGGCTGAATTTCTGAAGAAGAAATTCCATTTGGTCGTTGTGTTTGATTTGGCTTGGAAACATGAGTTTGGTGTGTTTGCTCAGAAGTATGTCCGGTAATTATGGCAGTCGGGCCTTGGTTTTGTGGAGTTTTTGGCTTCGATTCTTGTCTGGGTTTGGGTCTTTATCTGGTTATAAGTTTATGTACTACAGTTTAATGGTCAATGGTATGTAGGTGTCTGTGTCTAGTGGTAGGCTGGTTACAACCTAGTGTGGTCTATATGGTTGTAAGGTCAAGCAAATGCAAGAATGTTGCTCTCTGCTACCCATAGTTAGGGGCTTGGACTTTGTAAATCCTTTTTTGAAAATCAATATAAATCTTATCTTACCTATAAAAAAACAATATAATAGAAAGTAGTTTAAGTTAAATATTCATTTATGGAATATCTAGATATAGACTAGACTATGTAGTACAATTGTAAATAAATAATTTTAAGATATTCCCTACTCAAATAAAACCTCAACAACTTGATTTATAGAGTGGATGTCAAATAAATATTAAGAAAGAAAGCACTACAATTTAATGTAAACTTTAGCATTTTTTCTTTACAATATGTTTGTTTTATCAAGAAAGTCAATTATTATCTTTGCATTTCAATTATTTAATATACTTATTAGAGATCATGTCTTGTTTAATAGAAAGTCCCAACCTTATTCACAAATGAAGATATATTTTTTTCAATTGGATTAAATTTAACAAACATTAGTTACAAATTAATAGACTTAATGAAGTCATTGTAATCAAACACCCACAAATAAATTTGGTATTAGTAGTAAAATGACATACTAACATAACAACACCAACTACATGACAACAAATTAAAATATATTATATACAAAATAGGTTCCCCTTTAAACTCTTTGACCTAGCTGTTCTTTTTTATATTCCAATATGATTTTAAATGAATAATGAACACATTTATTACAACATAGTAGACCAATGTTTGTCAAAATGATTTACAATAGCTAGTAGAAGTTTGTTTTTGATAAGGAAAAACGGGTTTTGAAGGGATCCCAAAAACCTGTATATCGAGAATAGGCTGCTAAAGATAACACACTAAACACCAAACAACCCCAAAAAGCAAAAAATAGTTGTTTAAATATGAACCAAATACAAATAAATAGTTATACCAACAACAAAACATCAACAAAAAGGCCAAAAGACAAGAAACTATTGTAGATGATCTAAAACATTGGCCGCATCTAAATTGTTGGAGATAACGTTCTCATGCATCTACACCACTTCTTCAAGCTCTTAGAGAGGAATAACAACCTTCTTCTTGGTCTTGCTTCTGGTTTGAACACACGACCCCTCATCCATGCTCTTTCCCATCTGATTCTTCCAATTCTCACTAGCTATCACCTTAACATTCTCACTGAGGTCCAACAGAGCTAGTAGAAGTTTGTTAACAAGTTTTATTTTTGTTCTAAATTCAAATCTTAAAAATTCAAGTTTGTAGTTATATATATATATATAAACTAGATATAAGATCTAGATTAAATCAATATCCACAAATCTATACATCTAAAAATCAAAAGTAAATCTATAAAATTATATAATACTAAAATTAAAATATACTAATATTATGAATCCAATTCACATAAAATATAACAAATTACAAACTAATTATTACATTGATATAATGATTTCAACATTACAATCCTCCAATAAAACAAACCATCAAACTTTAAATTTTTTGAACATTATTTAAAGTATCATTATGATGGTCCCATTATATTTTAAAGTACGACCAAGTTTAAAACTCAAATAACAAAAAGCATTTCAAACCAACAAAGATAATGAAATGTGTGAAATGTGTAGTTAACAATCACTATTTACAAAAAAAAATTACAAATTAACATTCAAATAATTAATGTAAATGTTAAAATAGTGAAAAAGCATTGGGCATGTCATTTATATAAAATGAGAATAGTTTTCACAAACCATTTTATAATTGATATCTAAGTTTTATATAGCTTGAGAAATTTTGATAATAAAATATAGAATTTTAGAGTTATGAGAATAGATTTGATTCCAAAAAATATATTTTTTTATTTACTTTAAATAATGTTTAAAGGAATGTTACTATTCATATTTTTATAAATAAATATTTATATTATTGTTATGACAAATAATTTTTAATATTTAAAAAATTTAAATTTTTATATTTTATAATATTAAAATATATTTTTTATAAAAACAATAATTAAAAAGAATATTATTAAAATAAAAATATAAAAAAATGATTTGGAATCTTTAAATAAATAAAATTAATTGTTTCAACAATTTATCTAACAAGAATAGAAAGTAGTTTAAGTTTTAAAAATACTCTAATATTTATTTATAGAATATTTAGATATGAACTAGACTAGGTAGTACAATCATAAATCAATTAAGATATTCTCTACTCAAATAAAATCTCAACAACTTGATTTATGAAGTAAATGTCAAATAAATATGTAAAAAGTACTACAAT